>JAPKLY010000026.1:1086587-1175298 GCA_026898435.1 Prunella vulgaris
TTATTATTATTATTATTATTATTATTATTATTATTATTATTATTATTTCAAGTCAGAGACTGTTTAAAACTTATTTAAATTAACTGAAAAACTAAGTGATAATAATGATATTTCTTCCCCTATATTTAATGTGAAGAGAAGAAAATTCAAAAGAGAGTTGTGGTCAAACACGATCCGGCGACTTTAAGAATAAACAAGTGACGACTTCCCGTGGGTCCCACTGCTGCTTCCTGTGTAAGAGACTCTACAATTTTATAAAGTTTGATCTAGAAGCGCCAGTAAAGTACTTCATACAAATTTGGCATATCAGCTGAATTTAACCATAATAATCCTTCAAAGATATGACAGGACTTCAAAAAAATAAAATGGTTGGTTGGATTATTCTACTCAAAATATTCCCCTCTTCATAATTTTATTATCAATTTAACTACTAATGATGCCAAATGGAGCTTAGCTTAAATAAATAAATAAAATATTTTCCTCTCTCCCCTTACTCAAAATTTTTGGGCACTAATATTAACAAGGGTATAAAAATATTGATATAGTACATGTAATTTGATGAAGAAAAGTGAAAAAGTAATGAAAATAGTATAAAAAGTATTGAAAATAATAATAAAAAAATGGATATTAGTTTCCTGATAAGGTAAAAGAGCAAATGAACAACATATAGTGGGATAGACGAAAATGGTAAAATGAGCAACTTATAGTGGAGCGAAAAGAGTACAAGATTAAAAAATCGATTTCCACTTCATCTATGAGAGAAAAAAAATGTTTATTTGAGCAAGTGTGGTGCAGTTATTTTGTGGTACAATAGTGAAATTCACTCTCCAATAAAAAAAAGTGAGTTGATTTTATTTAAAAAATATTATTTTTTTACTTTATGCCAATAATTTAAATTTTATTTAAAATTATAATTTTAAATTTATTTTCAACACACTATATATCAAACGATTTGTCCTCTAAAATATTTAATTTAACATATATATTGCACATATAAAAATAAATTTTAAATTCTAAATATATATTCACAATGTTATTATAAAAGTGATTATTTATTGAATTTAATCGTAAGATTGAAATTTAAATACTTTTACTTAGATTATATAAGTTACGTTAAAAATAAATTATTTTTTATTAATTTTAGTGTATAATTAAAAATTATATGATTGATTAAACATTTTAATACACTAATGTACAATATAATTTCTTATATTAAAAAATTTAATAAAATAAATTTAGTTTATATTTATTTTGATCGGTAGAAAAATATTTTATGAAAAATAATTGAAAAACATGTATATAATATACTTAATCCTAATTAAAATTTACATTCTATTTAATTAAATATTTATAATAATTTATTGTTTATAATTTTTATTTAAAATTTATAATATTCAAACTATGCATTGCACGGGAAATTACTTAGTAAATACTTTCAGTCAAGGTATAGGAGATTAAATTTTTTTTTTATCGGAAAAAAAATTCATAAAGAGAGTACAGGGGGTACTCTAACATTTACAGAATAAGAACTTACAATAGAGCATCACTCCACAAAAAACAAATACCTAATCAAGACATGGGGGCAGCGAGCTCCGAAATACAAAACAAAATTCAAAATTCACAGTTTTGCCTAGGATTATTTAGCCAATGTTTGAATGATAACGATCTAAAGGATATCACCTTAGCAGAAAACCACAACAACAATCTAGCCTTAATTTCATCTATTACCTTTTCAACAGATGACCACAAAAATTAAAGATGAGATCATTTCTTTGCTTCCAAATCATCCATACCACACAAATCCAAATTGTAGCAGCGAAGCGTTTGGATTTACTTGTTCCGAAGAGGGCACAAAAATGTAGAAAATGCGCAGAAGGCGATCTATGAACAGATGGAGTAAGATTAAACCCCGAAGAGATATTGGACCAAATGTATGATCCAAAACGACACTCAAAGAACAAATGGGTGATGTCCTCCTCAGAAGTACCACAAAAAACACAAGAGATGTCTTCATTCACGTCAATGACTTTCCTCTTTCTCAACAAGTCTTTTGTCGGCATTCTTTCCTTGAGCAATTTCCACACAATTGTTTGCATCCTTTTTGGGGCGAAACTACTCCACAATCTTTTATACATTCTTCTTTGTTGCCTCCATGGAACAGAATCCAAATATGACTCGACAAGCTTTGAATAAGCTTTTTCAGTGGAAAAAAGGCCACTGGTGGAAGGCTTACACCTCCAATAGTCTTCGCCACTTTGGAGTAAATTGCACCTGTTAAGAAGAACATATAGATCATTAAGAAGAGACTCATCACTCCCCCTTAACTCTCTACTCCATTTCAAATCTCACTCTCAACCATTTGGAGATTAAGTTATTTTTATTTTATCGATTTAATCTAGAATTGCACGTGGAATTTGGAGATTGTCAAAATTCAGAACGGTAAAAACTTAATAAAAAATGTTTGTTGGTTTTTTTTTTTTTTCGAATTAAGCTAAACTGTTTTAACATAATGGATATGAATATTATTTAATTCTTCATACCAACAATCGTCCTTAAATATTATTTAAAGTTTTTATTTTGTCTCTATCATAAAATTATTACAATGTTAATAAGTTCAAATAGAAGTCCTAAAGTGGTGAGAACTTTAGATCTAAAAGTACGTTTGTTTTTAAGTTTTAAATTCAAAATTCATAAGGTACAATCAATACTAAAATAAAAGAGTCAACATATAATTTTGCTCTATCTAAAAATGAATATCATGAATTAGTCAGTTTTTAGGTTGAATGCCGAGTCATCAAAAATAAAATATAAGTTGAATATTTATATGATTTATCAATAAGACAAAGAGAAAATACACTTTTTTTTTTATCTTTAAGTTTCATTAACTTTAATTGTTGTTTGTCCACTTACGTTTTGAATTTTGAAATTAGTCTTTTAATTTATAAAAAAATATGATTTTAGTCATGTGACTTATTATACTGAATCACTCAACCGATTGCAAGACAAAAATCCTATCTTTTTTGTAAATTAAAGGACTAAGTTCAAAATTCAAAACTTAAAAGGATGAAAAATAAAGTTAGTGAATTTTTGTTTTCATCCTCTAAAATTTTGCATTCTGAATTTAGTCTTTTAACTTACAAAAAATTATGATCATGTAACTTGTTATACCCAGTCACTCAATCGGTCATAGGACCAAAATTATAACTTTTTATAAGTTAAAGGATTAAATTCAAAATTCAAAACTAAAGAGGACGAAAATAAAATCATGAAATTTAACGGAAAAAAGAAATATTTATTTCCTAATATAAAACATACATTATAAGAAATAAAGTAATTATTATTATCATAAAAAATCAAATACAATAAATGTTTATGAGTAATAATATTATGTAACTTTTGAAAGAAAATAAATTATATAATAAATAGATTAACAAATAATATTATGTAAATGAATTCTACATTTATTTAGGGAATATTTGGCTGAGTTTATAAACTTTATAAAATTGCTTATAAGCTTTTTTAGAGTGTTTTGATAAATAAAACGTATAGCAGTTTATGATATTTTAAAATTAGCTCTTCTCATCTAATAAGTTGTAAAAAAATGAATTAAGATACTCTAACTTATTTTTCTTACCACCTCCACTCTCATCCACCCGCCTCACCCGGACCCCGCCACCACTCAAACTCCTACCTCAATATAAAAAATAAAAAAAGTTAATAAAATTAATTTTTTTTAAAAAGAATATAATAAATTATCAAAAAACGTATAAGTTGTATTAATCAATTACGTCAACGACTTATAAACCATTTAAAAATAATATTTTATAAACTCCTAAAATAACATAAAATGTAAAAATAAGTTTTATAAAATACCCTTCTAATAATATTTGCATCATTATATATGATCTAAAACAACTTCACATTACCAAACGCCCCCTTAAATATTTAGGGCATTTGCATATTTGTTTTAAAAATATTATATATATATATATAAATTGGTTCATAATATTGTATAAAAATATACTCATCGGTCCACAATAATTGGTCCTGCTTTTTTGCACGTGGTTTAATGCAATATGTTGAAGAATATTATGTGATATTGTGAGATCCATTTATGAATTTAAAAGTTGTATATGAAAAATATACAAACATATTTTGTATTTACAATTTTTAAATCCGAAACGGACCTCACAATACCCCATGAAACCCTCCGACATATTGCATTAAACCACGTGCAAAAAACAGGACCATTTATTGTGGATGGAGGGAGTAATTTTTTTCTATACAAAACCAATTTATAATTAATGTCAAATTTGTAATTATTTTGTATTCTTTCCTAAATATTTTGCATCTACTCTACTCACCCCAAAGTCCTTACCCTCTTAGCTCTATTAGAAATACTAACATCTCCGACATTCACAACTACAAATTTTATAGGCCAACTAACCGTTTGAAATCTTTATATGTAATTAATGATGAATATAGTCATGCATATAGATGTAAAGATTTTCAAAGTATATGAACATAATTACATAAAGAACTGATCATCACAAAAAAAATTAAAATGATCTTAAATGAAAATAACATGTTCTGAAATTGTGTACGCCTGGGAGTTTGGACTAACTTTCCTGTGAACTTAACTTCACATGAATTCTTTTTTCAATTTTTTTTTTATAAACTATTATTAATATACATATCAACTATCATCGTATAAAAACTATTTAAAATATAAACCATAATGTGTATAAAATATTTTTAAAGAAAAATGAGTTTATATGAATTAGAATTCACAATATTTTTATATCTTCTCATGTATAAGGGGTGTTTGGTTTGATACTTTGAAAGGTGAGTAATTGTAATCAAAGTCATAGTATGTGTTTGGAACGACTCTACTATGACTATGATTCTTAGAAACTAAGGAATCTACCATAATTCAACTATATGAGAACTATGACTTTCATTCCATACTCATTCCATTCATTTACTATTTTCATTTCTTACAATTATATCAAGCGCTCCCTAAGTATTTCATCCATCTTGACATTACTTGCACACTTATCTTATTAATATTTTAATATTATTTATATATTTAAAAAATAATAATTTATATGCATACTAAAAAATATTTATATATATATTATTTTATTTTAAAAATCTATTTTTTATACAAATATATAAATGTAAAAATAGACCAAAAGGGAGAGAGAAAATTTTTGAGATAACTCCGTTTAATAAAAGAAATAAACCGTCGAGGGGGTCGACGAATGAGAGTGAGTGGATAACAAAGTTGCAAATAGATTTGATTGGCGACGAATTTGTTAGTGTGAAAGATCAGAAAATTCCACCCCGTGGGCCCATCTTCTAGAAGATTATCCGTCAAGCACCTAAAAATATTACCAACGTGCACTATTTTTTTAATGGCAAACACTTATATATTCATTTTTTAAATTCGCGGGTCTAAATCGGTGGGGTCAAATTTGAGTATTTTTTTTTAAAATTTGTGCAGCTTGTAATTTCGCTCCCAAGTATGTTACAGTTTGGACAAATACATGTTACTTTAAGGCAAAACGTGTGTTACAACCAGATTAAATATATTTTTTTTATTTTCAATCGGTAATTGATGACGTGTCTTATCGAAATACGTAAAAGTTTATTATACTCGTGTACACACATTTAGTTACCCTTTTAATTTTTTTAATTTCCACATTATATATCATATGCATACATGTAAAATAATAATATGTACTTTTAAATTACAAATTAACCACATAATAACTGAAAATCTTTATTATATACATTTTATCTATATTTTTTAGAAACTATTGAGAAATAATATATTTCTCACAATGTTTTTAATTTTACAAAAGAATATCACTACTAAATTCATTCCTATATACAATTCAATTTATTTATTTTATTTATACATGCTTTAATATTCATAAAATTATCTTTCAAATTCCTACTAACTTCTACATTTCTAAAAATAAAAGTGCATTTTTTAATGTGAGAACTTAAAGGGAGTAATATTTTGCGCCATTAACGATGCATTATGTGTTACACAACATTGCAAATTAAAGTGGTTAGAAGAAGCTCTATTCCTCTGCTTAATCGTATATATAATTTGTTGTCCCTTATTTATTGCAACAGTGTGTTCGATACTTATTTATGTGATAGAATTCATGTGATAAATGCAGCATGCGGTTAAGGTTTCTGAACTTTATTTGTTACTCCCTTTTTCGATTCATTTTATAGATTAACTTGCACACATATTAAAAATATATATATAAATGTAAAGTTAAATAATAAAATACAGAAAATATATTTTATTAACTTTTGTGAGTGTGAATTATTCCCCTTTTTAGGGTGTGAAAAAAGAATTGGAACATTTATATAAAGAAAGTATAAAAATTATCTTAAGATAGAGGGAGTATATTTTATTCTATTTACATTGAATCATAAACCTATATCTCCAAAAAAAATAAAAATTAATAATAATAATAATAAATAATACAGTATAATTTTTTATTTTGGTGGGGACAGGGGAACTAACATTATAAAATGATAAAAGGGGAAAAACTAGAGATACATGGAACCGAGGATATAATGTGTCAAATATTATACATATAATATTTAAAAGAAAGAAAAAAAAGGACTTTACAACTTGTGTCTGTATCTGGTCTTCTATTTTGGCGAACCTTGAATATTTGTTACAATTCATAAAGCAGCAAGATTTTCCATGATCTAAAGTAAATTGGATGTTATTAGTGACTTGGTCGAAGTTCACGTAAGTTTATTTAAATTAATAAAAAAATTACAAATGTGGGAAATGCCTAATAAAGAATACTAAAATTATTCAGATCTTAGTAGGTGATGATCGAACTGAACCAAAATCAATCATGAATATTTGTGGTGTTTACCATTTATTGACCTCAAGTCAACTTTTAGTTCTTTTATTTTATGCATGTTTGGTACTCCTTTTGCCCCCCAAATACTGCACTTCAAAAAAAAAAAAAGGGTAATGAGTAGAGTTTTAAGTGTAATATGTAAAATTTACTATTAAATAATAAAATTCATTAAACTTAGTGTAAAAAATAATACGTACAATATACACAAATATATAAATTTAGTGAGATTAAAATTACATAAAAATTTCTATCTATAAAGTGTGCTAAACATTTTGAAATGAATGGAAAAAAAATTGTTCAAAATATTTTTTAGCTACTGAACTGTTTTATACATTCATATATGCATAACATTTTTTAGCTATTCTTCATACAATTAAACACAGTTATGAAGTGGGTGCATAATAATTTTGTGGGTTAATCGACGCAAATTTCCATCTATGCCAACAAACATTTAGATATTCAACCTACAATTATTTATTCAGTTCGCTTATGTAATAAGTCAAATAACAATCACAAATGCATGTAAACAAATCAACACGAAACCTGAGAACTGAAGACAAAACTCTGGGAAAGTAGTAGATATCTAATTTTGATGATATATATCAACCACCTATAGAGTAAATATGTTATTGTCCAAAAAAAGTTTGGCTGTAAAACTCATCATAAATTATTAGTTTATTTTTTCCTTATAGAAGGTGATCTACCTTTATATGCTAGATCAAGTTACTCCTAATTCACCGTACCTGAGACCATCGATTGTGATTATCTCCGTAAAAATCCCATTGCCTGGTAAACATTATTAAGAGTAGCATCTGCTATGGAAGCAGCATTACAAGCACCCTCAGCCAAAATGTTGTCCAAATAAGCTGGATCGGACATAATTTCAGCATAACGAACCTGTAAAGTAGCTATGTCTCATGAAGGTGCCCCAAGTGTTTTTAATAGAGCACATTAAGGAATACCAATAATTCCTTTAGGAATACAAATCACGACTAACCAGCCTACGATCACATATTCATGTTTTTGTGCATCAATTTTTATAGACATGCGGATTTACAAAAGACCCAGATGATTTATCATAAGGAAAGTGATTGTTAGTTCTCTGTATATCCACTTATAGTTCAGGTCTCCAGGAAATTTAAATCCCCTGCGAACTCTTCAAAAACATAGTTATTTGAAGGTATTTAATGTATATAATAATGGAATATGGATTTAAAATGGTTTATAGAAATATGAACAAGTGATACCAGTAGCCAATGACAAGCTGGGAAACTTGTAAAGTACTCACAGCCACTGGGGAAGAGTATTGTAAGGGTTGTTTAGGAATCAATTACTCAAACCCAGTGATCCGATTATTTTACAATAATGTGATTTAAATGTGCAATTGTAACCTGGATTGGACGTAGATGATCAATTAAAGCATCGGTAAGCAGGGGTTTGAAAGATCCCCAATTCATATCTTGGCATTCTCCCAAAACCTCCTGCACCAATAACACAAGTAAGCTTTTGCAGTTGACGTACACTTAAAGCAAGGAGTTTGCTATCATATTAAGCATTTGAATACACATTATAATTAGATAAGAGAAGGAAATCTGCAATAATTGTAGCAGTTCTACTTTCACAGATAAAAAACAATACAATTTCATTGGATATACTTTAGTCACTTTACACTCATTAAAGTCTGCACAGAAGACAAAATTGACACATTTAATATAGGTTGCTTCTAACTTACTGCATTGCAATGTTTCATATCCCCAAAATTTAGAATTTTTTTATCTTCTTAAACTGGGTTCTAAATTCAACCTTTTGGGTTTGCCAGGGGACGGCAGAATTGTCATGCACAACCGTTCATAGGTTCATCTACAGTCACTAAGTATGGATAGATTCTTTGGTGTAAAGTTAACACTACACTCAACTATCCATATTCCATAACAAGTTGGCATAAAAGATTAAGTGAAGCAGAGTTCATAAACTAATTCTAGGTACAAGAACCTGCAGCTCTCCCTGCATAGTTTGCATAAGGTACCTCTTTTGTCTTGCCAGTTATAAGCTGATATATTGAAAGAAGGTTATTACTTTCTGGCCTTTCAGGATTATTGAATTCTAAGCTGCAAAATTACAGAGACTAATCTCAGTTGATAAGTAAGGAATGTTAAAGCATATTTGATGCATAACAAGCTTCAACTAAATACAAATCATTCAAATAAAGAATCCTAACCCGGAAAATGAATCAGTCTTGCAACGTTTTATTTTATTCACAATTACCTGCATAACCAGAAAAAAAAAAAGACATTAGATCAAAAGCTTGACAGTAGGAACTTGCCACACAAAACCCTTTTATTGACAAAATTGTATGAGAAAAGCCTAATATATTTCTTTGACAACCCCAGTGAACTTCCGGGGTGCACAATCTTTTAAAAAACACAACAGGGAACACTCAGAGCAAGTGAAAGTGCGGTTTTTCTAATTTGTCACATTGAGCCTCCTAAATGGTTATGTAATTCTCTCTCTTGAAAAGGAAAACAAAGAAAAAACCCACAGGAAATTACCACACTCTAATTTTAGACAAAAAGTGAAGAGTAACAATATGATGTTTCTTTTCCACCAAATCTCTATTTTCAACCGGAAAAAAAAAAAATACCAACTCCCTACTGGTAAACTTGTCTTTCCTTGTTTAGAATCTTTTTATCAACTAAAAAACCTGTGGGACTAGCCAAGCCTGCATAATCCTTTGAAAATGATAGTCACAGAGAGAAGAGTTGCTATTTCCACCAATACAGACTTCTCTTTCTGGGACACAACTTAAACACACCCTAAATTTAATTATGTAGATAATAATATCAATATAATCAGAAATATATCAAATGATTATACTCACATCCTTTGAATCCAGCAAATTGATGCGAGATTGATCAGATGGCGCCGACTTAGACATCTACAAAAATTAATGATAGTACGGATCAGAAAATAGAAAATTTAAAAGGTAGCCAAATATATTCAGATATCTTCACAAGCAAACTACATCTTTAGATTATAAAAAGGACAATAAACTAGTTTCTTCATGTAGGTTATTCAGCATTACAGTCAATAAATTAACTTATCATGTTTACACGCTGGCACTGTATTACTGCATATGATATTCATTGCAGCAAAACGAGCTTTAAGAAACTAATCTCGACGACTTTCTTAGTTAATTTCTAATTTATTCCTTTTCCAAAAAAAAAAAAAAAAATCAGTTCTTTGATAATATCTGCCGAGGTAAGGTTAGCCAACCACATAGAGATACGAAGAAAATACACATGAACATCAGCTAGTTGTCAATGTCTTTATTGCAGAAAAAATTCCATATTTTTGCAGGAAGCCATTTTTCCAAGACAGGATTATTACAAGTCATAACCTTGGAAAGACCATCAGTAAGGGACATCACACGAGCTCCAGTAGGTGGAATCAGGGGTTCAGGCACCTACGTCAATCAAATCATCCAACCACAAGTTAATCCAGTATTAAAGTTAAATAGATCTAAGAATTGTATAGCATAATTATTGACAACTAAACGGACCTTAAAAATAGTGCCACCTCGTCTTTGACCGAAAACAGTTGATGAAACAAATCATTTAGTTTTCCAAATGCCAAAGTAGAAAACACATAGCATAATTGGAAATAAACTCGGACAGAAGGTTAAAGAAACTTTAAGTCCATTTCAAACTTTCAACTATATGTTGCCTTACCCTCCCAGCTTCTTCCACTTCCTTCCTCCATATAGATCGTTAACACGTTTAGCTAAATCTCTAGTCAGCTCAAGGTGTTGCTTCTGATCCTCACCAACTGGTACAAGATCAGACTGCATGGGAATACAATATTATTGAGAAGACTGAATATTCAAGAAGTACAGGCAGTATCATACCAGAGAGCAAGTATGTCTTGGCAGATACCGTAACCAGTATCGGGTTGTTATAAATTTACTACACATTTAGTGCACCAAACTTAATAGAGAAAACTTTCAAGCAGTAACTACTCCAAGAGCCTGTGAGCACGTTTGATTGGGGTTCGATGAAATGAAAGAAATAATTACCTGATACAAGAGGATATCAGAAGCCATCAGCACTGGATAGGTTAGAAGAGCAACCCCAACATTTTCATCTCCCTGCAAACAAAATAAAAAATGACATAAGTAATATATTAGGATAAATCTCTGAAATATTATTTCAATTGAATGAGGATTTGTTTTCTTCGTGTTTCAGATATAATATACTACGTCCGTCCCTTGACTACGTTCACGCTTCTTTAGAACGTCCCAACATTACTTTCACACCCCAGAAAAAAAGGAAATAACTCACACTTACAAAGTCAATAAAGTATCCTTTTACTATTCAACCCCACTCACACTAAATCTCATTTTGTAATATGTGTGCCACTTCATATGTGAAAGAAATCCTGGGACGAAGGGACTAATATTTTATCTATACCGACAGAACTGCATCTACTTAGAGCATACGAAAACTCATGGGAAATTAACAGCTAAAAGCCTAAAACATCAGCAGAATGAAACTCAAGGATATAGCAAAGGTTAATCACAAAAATTGCAGAGCACTTAGCTTGATCTCTAGAACTGATAATTCTAAAGAGGATTATCACTAATATGAGTTATATTCTGAAAAGGAACTAAATCCATCCCATTTTCAAAGACCAAATTTCTCCAACTTGTGGTAGATAGTTGTAAAGTTTTTAGCGTGGTATGCCAATTGTCTCTTTGACTGTGTTGATCTCTTTGGTTCCCTTCCCTACAGACCTGTATACTCTTTACATCCACAGGTCAACACCTCCTCACTCCATGATATTGAATTGCAACCTACATCTAAAGCGACTATGAAAAAATAGAATTTTGTATATTAAAAAAGCAGCACTGTTGTCCATAAGTCAAAGCATCTCAAATGACTAAGTTATCGAACAATAAACACATGTGTTAGATACATCATACATCTGAGAGAATAATTCTGAAGATAGTCTGGGAAAAGAAAAAGGAAAAGAAAATTACAAACGCCATCTCAACAGCACATATGTACTCATACTTACAGGAACATATATATTTACCCTAGAAAACATAATAAGAAAAACAGTTCAGGTTGTAGCCGAATCATCAAAGAATGGTGCTGAAAGCTATGAACAGACGTATATTTAATTAAGCTGCAGAACATAAAACTCACCGCCTTCAGTGATTTCTCTTTAAATTGAATCATCCTATTGAGCCAACCAATTGGGGTGGCTGAGCTCAGCAACCACATCAATTCCACATGAGCACGAACATGAGACTGCACAAACACCGAGGCCTATATGCAGAAACAAAAAAGAGAGTCACACATAAGGATCTTCAAGTGAGTTAACAGCCATTATGATTGACCCTAAGGGGACAGAACAATAGGTACACCTTGGATGTATCCACTCCACATGCCAAATAAAGAGCTGCGGTATCTTTTGTGGCTTTTGATAATTGCTGGGCATCATATGGCAATGTTATCTGCAAGAATAAAAATAAGTGTTTGATTTAGGAACAAGGCCAAGCAAGAAATTGAATCAAAATGAAGTTTACTTGGTAGGCTGAAACTCAGTCTCAGTGAATTAAGCTTTCAATCTAATTCTACATCCAAGACATGACTAACCTCTTTGAACTGTCTTAAATTCTTGAGCTGTTGAGCACCATATTTTATTTAATTGTTCACATGGAGAGCTATAGTTTAGATATCTGGATAAAAAGCTAATGCTGATTGAATCATGTAGGACAATGCATTGTTTATAGGGCTAATATTGGCCAAAACCGTGTTGAAGAACAAAGACAAGTGTTTAAGTTTTAGAGAAATATGCAAGAGATATCAACAAAAGGAAATGGAAGCCAATGCAACAGCTGAGAGTATAAGTTAGAAGTACAAGCATACCGCATGGAGGTCCACAATGAAGAAGAGTGTCTCGTACGTATTCTGCAAAGAGAGAATCTGAGGTGAAATAACATTAAGTTTGGGTCAGAACTGAATACTAACAGTATTCCAGCCTTTCTAGGGACATGGTAGTCATGTAATTGTAGCATAACCAAACAGATGAATACATCTGATCCAGCTGGATAGCTGCTGCCAGCATTGTGCATGTGTCCCCCCAACCGAAAGCGTCCACACACAACAACATTCGTGTAATGTGATTGCTAACTATTAAATCTAATAGGATTATAACTTTCCTAACAACATTTCTTCTCAACTAAACGAATTTACCAAACTCATCATCTGATATAGGGGTCTTTTTGCTTGATATAAAATAACTCTGGAAAGCCCAGGTTCTCTCCTCTCTTCCTAATCATAACTACCAGAACATCTGTGATACGAAGATCAGATTCATATTTTTTCTCCATCTATTAAAATGGCTCAAAGGCTATGCCAGAGAACATAGATAACTTGTCAAAGTCATACATTTTTCTACATAATAGTGTGCATTATATTTGAAAAGAACCTGTAAGTCAATCCAATTTTTTATGGCACCCAAATAATTGCCAAGATGTATGGATCCCGTGGGCTGTACACCAGAGACTATTCTCTTCCTACAAAATGAAAAATCAATACATGGTAAGAGCATATAAGAATCTTCACTACAACTCAAGGGCAACACAATAATCTGATCCACTTAGAAATGGGTTCCATTTAATCCTCCACAAGTGTTCTAGATTTTCATTGTAGTAAGACTAAAGTATTTCGATACACAAAAGATAAGCAGTCTCAGCACAGTTCCTCAAATCATGACAAACTACAGTATCACCCAGCATTTATCACAGTATTTTATAAAATTCTAAAGCATTCATCGTCAAGATTAGAATGACATAGTTGGATATTTAAAATTCAGAGATCTAAAGAACTTCCAACCTTACAGTTATACATCCTGAGCAATGTGAAATAATTAAAAGAAAAGAAAAAGGTACCAATATTTGGATCCTAAAATTTTATTTTATTTTTAAAGGAAACAAGGTAACACAAATTTCATTTATAAGGCCCGCATTCTCTAAACCAAACCACAACATAACCGCAAATCGCTATTTCATAAATGAATATGCTTGGAGAAAATAATTTATTCAACATAATGACAAAAATCACCAAATTAATACTTTACGGAGCTAGAAGAAGTGACAGCAGCCGAAGGTTCGGAAACTGAGACGCTGCAAAAGCACCGGAACTTTTCGCTAATTAGATGGCGCCGCCGCGCATGGATTGCACCGGTTCTACTCGAGCATTTGCTGAGATGAACACCGCATGGCCTGCAAAAATATAAAGAACTAAAGTATTTACAGAAAATATACAGGAATTGAAGCACCAAAATCAATGGTGAAAAACAAAGAGCATACAGTGAGGAGAGGGAGCGTTGAGAAGCGTTGGAGAGGATTGGGAAGTGAGAGAATATAGAGCGCCCCATTGCTCTTGCTGATGCTGCTGTTCACCGTTCTTTACTCTGTTCTTTTTCTTTTTTTTCAATTGGATCTGCTCCGAATCCGCTCCAAGCCTTTTGTTTTATGGGGGCATTTGCATATATTTTAGAAAAAAAATGACTATATTTACAAATTGATTCACAATATTTGTATAGAAGAGTAATTTTTTTCTGCACAGAAATAAAAAAATTTCAGCATAGAACCAATTTGTAAATAGAGTTAATGTTGTAAAGTACTTTATAATTTTTCCTTGTTTTATTCCTATTTAATTTAACAACTTTGGATAATTATTAATAAATTGTTGTAATAAATACTTTCTTTGTCCACTAAATTGTGTAGATTTTAAGAACAAATAGATAAAATAAAGACATTGTGCGTGTATTGTGGGTCCACTATGAATAAAACAATTGATTTTGAGGGTGATAATAAAAGTGATGACTTTTATAAAATAGAAGTGCATATTTTTTGTGGAAAATTAATGCATAATTCAATGGACATGAGAAGCAAGTTGGAGGGATTGCAGAACCACTCATCAATCTAAGATTTTTTTTTTTAATTATGAATTCAAACATCTGTAGGCGACTAATTTAGTATTGAGTTAGGCAAATGATAATTAGTTTTAATTTCAAAAAAACTTAATGAACGATTCTTATTTACTTTCCTTCCAGGACAATGCTAAAAATTATTAATATATCCCCTGAATTATGAAATCAAATCTTCCACAGAATAAGTCAAATAAGAACTAAACCACCATATCCGACGAAATGGAAGCAATGGCCCGAAATTAACCCATCATATCTGAATCTAATTTTGTTTTTTTTTGTTTTTCCATTCACAGGGACGCCTAATTTTTAGTCAAAAATTGCAAACCGTTTGCAAAAAATGTTGAGCCCACACTTGCAAAAAAATAATTTTGAAACCCTAATAAAATATAATCAGATTCAATTATACCTTCAGTTGACAGCGTGGTGTGGCCGTGGAAAGCAGGGGTTGCGTCTCGTGTGGCAGCGTGGAGGCGAGGCTGCGACTGTGTTTGATGTAGCGCACAGGCGTGGGCGGCGGTTAAGGTGGAGGAGGCGGCGGTGCCTGGCCGCTGGTAAGGAAGAGAACAAGAGTACAATTGATGGTGGGGTTTGTTTAAAAATAGCCCAATCAAATCCCCTCTTTTTAAAAATAGCCTTACTTATTCAATATATACAAGAATAGCCTTCTTTTAAATAAATAATATAAAATTATATTATTTTATATATTTATCAAGTTGTTCAGTTGTTCAAATTGTTCGGTTGTTCAGTTGTTTAAGTTTTTAAATGTACATAGTTGTTCAGTTGTTCAAACTATTTAGTTGTTTCAGTTGTTTAAATTATTGAGTTGTTCAATTGTTTAAGTTGTTTAGTTGTTCATTTGTTTTAATTATTTAGTTATTTAAGTTGTTTATTTGTTTACATTATTTAAATTATTAAATTTACATAGTTGGTTCAGTTGTTTAAATTATTTAATTATTTTATGTGTTCAGATAAATAATTTATTTAGTTGTTCAATTGTTTAAGTTATTTACTTAGTTGTTCAGTTGTTTAAATTATTTAGTTGTTTAATTATTCATTAGTGTATGTTATTTAATTGTTATAATTATTCATTAATGTAAATTATTTAGTTGTTCATAAGTGTAAGTAGTTTATAATTTTTTAAAATAAAAAAATACAGCAGGTGTAGACAGATAGGACACAACCGATTAACATGTCTAGATCAATTACCAATGGTGGATAGACAAGTATTAAGTTGATGCAACATTGTAAACTCAATTATATTGAATCTGAATAATTAGGTATTTGCATTACGATGTTAAACATATGGGTAATATTTTATTATTTGAGAATATTTAACTTGTTTGAATAATTCTTTTATAAAAAAAATATGTTTAATTAAATAGTTATTTTTCCATAATACTTTTAAGAATAAAAAATCAAAATATATGTTTAATCAATAGAAAATAAGTAATTATTTATTGTTTTGAATAAACATATTTTCAATACTACTAGTTGTGATAAACAACCAAATGTAAAACAACCTAGTTGTGTTCAACAATCAAACATGAACAACTCGATTTTATATCTTTAGAAAATAAGTTTTTTTTTTTAATTTTCTAAGGCTAAAAACTCAAAATTAATATTTTCTTAAAAAATAAGTAATTACTTATCAATTTGAACAATTGTGTGAACAAACTTAATCACATCATTATATTGGACACTTAAACAACCTAGTTTCGTTCATCAATCAAATATTAAACAACTGTGTATATTGTTAGAAAATAAGTTTTTTTTTTTTTTAAAAAAAAATTAAGGCTAAAACCTCAAAGTTAATATTTCATAAAAAATAAGTAATTACTTATTGGTTTGAACAATTGTGTGAACAAACTTAATTATATTATTACACCGGACACTTGAACAACTTAGTTGTGTTCAACAATGAAATATTGAAAAACTTGATTGTATATCGTTAGAAAATAAGTTTTTTTCTCAAAAAAAATTCAGGGTAAAAGCTAAATGTTAATATTTTGATTATTTTCACAAAAAATAAGTAATTATTTATTGATTTGAACATTGTGTTAACAAACTTAATTATTTTATTATACCGGACACTTGAATAACCTAGTTATGTTTAACAATTAAATATTGAACAACTCAATTGTATATTGTTAGAAAATAATTTTTAAAAATTTCTTAAGGCTAAAAAACTCAAAATTAATTTTTTCATAAAAATATAAGTAATTGCTTATTGGTTTAAACAATTGTGTGAACAACCTTAATCACATTATTACACTGGACATTTGAACAACCTAGTAGTGTTCAACAATCAAATATTGAACAACTAGATTGTATGACGTTAGAAGATAAAAAAAATTTAAAACAAAATTTAAGACAAAAAACTCAAAATTAGTATTTTCATAAAAAAATAAGTAATTACTTATTGATTTGAACATTTGCGTGGACAAACTTAATCGTATTACTACACCGGACACTTGAACAACCTAGTTATGTTCAACAATTAAATATTGTACAACTCGATCGTATATCGTTAGAAAATAAGTTTTATTTATTTTTTAAGGCTAAAAATTCAAAATTAATATTGTCATTAAAAAAATAAGTAATTACTTATTGATTTGGACATTTGGGTGAACATTGAAACATAATACTAAATTTAATTTTACATATTTCAGTAGCAATGTAATCTATGAATCAAAAGCTTACATCTGGATTGCAAATCACACCCAAAATATTGTCTTTTACCTTTGTATTTTCTTAGACATCTTTTACTTGGATATAATTATGTGTGAGTCCAATAAAACATTCTTGAAATTTTACCTACGATCTTTGATACGCCAAAGGATTCTATGATGTCAGAGATGTACTCAAAAGCCCAAACATTACAAAAAAAAAATATAAATGAAAGTATTTATAATTATTTATAATAAATTTAAAAACAATTTAATGTATAAATTTGAGTGTATATGTGCAATGCTTATAGAAAGCCCCAAAATGAGTATTGTTTACTTGTCGTCGTCCTGCGAAATCCATGTAATGTGTAATAATAATTTCATTCGGTCTATCAGACATTGTGTCGAACACCTTGTGCGCATCCCCATTTTCTAAAACTTGGTAAACCAGGATGATACAAATTATACATCTTGTCACACACAACTCCTTTTGCTAATATGAACATTCTTACTATGCATATACAAATTGATAAGCAAACAAAACTCTCAATTCACTAAACTAATTTCACTACCTCAAATTCTAAACCCAACAAGAGTTCACAAAAATTTCAATCCACTCACCATCTCCACCAACGATCGTGTCCAGAGCAAAGAGAACACTCGCTTGTTGTCTTGTTCTCTATACGAATATATGGAATAAATCGAATTTGAGAAGAACTATATTAAATTTGGCAGGAAACTAGAGAAATAATGAAGAAACATAATAGCATCAACAAGAAATTTTTTGCGTTTAAATTAGGGTTCTTCAAACTTGGGAGTTTGTAATTGAAGAAGAAATCCGTTAAGAGATGAAGAAAATTAGAAATTCTGGTTGAAAAAATTAGAAATTGAGGGTAAAGAATGAAATACATATACTTTTTTAAGGTTTTTTTAATTAATTTTATTAAATAAATATTTAAATTTGGTCAAAGACCATTTATGAAATAAATCTGGGTTATTAGGCCATATTTGACTATTTCCACATTGATGGTACAGTGTGGATAAGTGGGTTTATGAAATTTTGGGTTTAAATTTGAACTATAAACTTAAATGCTCTATTTTTTAAAAAAATAATTATTTTTAATTTTAATATAAAGTTAATAAATTATAATATTATATGGTAACTCACATGTTATAATTAAGCAATTATTGACTCAATTCACTGTTCATTCTAAACATCTATCAAAATATTGAGTCAATAAATTTAATTAACAAATTTATTTTACTTTCACAGTATATTATTATATTCATTAAAATTTTCCCGAATTTAATTATTCAATTATTAATTAACATAATTTTCTAACAATTAAAATAATAAACTACATTTATATTATAATTTTTTAAATTTAAATTATCAATAAAATTTCAAAATGATCAAAAGACAACAAAAAAATACAAATAATAAATCTTCTATATTTTTCTAAGCTATCGTTTGTATTTTATTATTATCCACTTAAAATTATATATAAATAATTTAAGCATATAAATAATTATGAAAATTAATGCCTACTAATATGTTATTTTTTAAAAATTGATTAAGAACAAATGGTTAAATAATATTTGAAATGAAGACGTGGAATATAATTGTGTAATTAAAAAAATGAGGTCGATTCTATAAAAATGCACCACCTTATACTCAACTTTCAATTTACTCTTGATCTTCACGATTATTATTAAAAAAATACAACATTTTAAGAAATTTCAATTCAATACATGTTCTTTTATTTTCGGCCGGCAACTAATGACATGGTTCATCGGAGCGCGTGAAAACTTACTACACTAACGTACCTTTTTATTTTTTTTAAAAAAATTTACATCACTTGAAAAAACATATGGCTGATAAGCTTATATGCATATTAAGAAGGTTCATGGGAGACATAAGAGTTATTGTTGTACTCAATGGTGTTTGCGATCTGAAATTTGAATTGTAACGATTGTGCATGTGCATATAGGTTCTTTTTTTCTTCTACCATTCTATTTGTTTTTAGATATATAGATCTTTGTTCTCAAGAGCTAAAATATAAGCAAATCATTTATCTGTAGCAACATATGGCTGATAAAGCTTATATGCATATTACTGTTTTATGATTATGTCATTTATATGATTGCTAAATATTTCATTTCTTTTAGCCCTTTTTTTTCAATTTTAAACTATTTAATATTGATATAAAATCCATTTCTAAATGATAAATTGAGCTTTGATTGTATAAGCATAAAAAGCAAGATTTAACATATGTAGCCGAATGTGTGGGTACGAATGTAGGTAGATGATAATGATTGTAGTGTGGACTGAAATGAAATGTGAAAAAATAGAGGATAAAAATTTGTTACCATTATTCAGGGGTAAAATTATCATTACAATTTTTTTTTAAATATATATCTCCTATCAAACACTCAAATAAAAATTATATCAATTTAACTATCATTTACCAAATAGAAATATAAAATTAATCTACATTATAATACCACCTACTAATTCTGATAAATAATATAAATCTCATATGGATAATAAATTAAACACTAGCTACTAATTTTATACACACTATCAAAAGGACTTTTACTATCTTGAAAGATAGATAATTTTTTCGAACTTTAGTTGAAAATAAAAAAAGTGTTTCAATAATTACTAACAATAATATTTTAATAATAGGTCCTAACCGAATTTCGATAATCCTTGTAGTATTGTATTAATCATTGAAAATACATTAATGTTTCATGTACATTTCTCAATTTTAAAGATATTAGAGCAAACATAATATAAAAAAAGGAATAATTTTAAATTTGTACATTTTTAAAGTATTATTTTTAAGTTGGTATACAACTTTTATATAATAAAATAAATACAATTTGAATAAACCAGGAGCGCTAGCTCACCTGGCCACCAGGCTCCTCACTTGAGTGAGTGACCTGGGTTCGATTCCTTTGGGAACGAATTAGGAGGGAGATAAAAGGGTGGACTTGGAGATATTGTTGGGGTGTAAGGAGACTTGATGTACTAACTTCTAACTATTAACAACTAACATTACCGATAAAAAAAACAAATTGAATAATTAAGTTTTTTTGTATATTGTATTAATCTAAAAATAGTACTTTAAATATACTCCCACCGTTCCAATATAAATTGCTCATTTTGCATTTTTCGTTCCTTCCACTATACGTTAATCATTTGTTTTTTTTTTTTTTTTTACATATTTTGAAAATTACTATTTATTTATTTATTTTAATATTTTTATACTATTTTCAATACTTTTTTATTTGTTTTACCACATTACAATACTATATTAATATTTTATACTCTTTTTAATAATTCTACTAAAAAATAACGAATAATTTATAATGGAAAGATGGAATAGCATTTTGTAATTGGCACTAAAAAAATTGTTTAAAAATATGAAAGGCAAGAAAGGAATCCGTTTGACGTGTCAAGAGTGTAGTGCACAGGCACACATTTTGCTGGCAAACATATAATCGTCGGTGCTGTTCTTCGCAGCGGGTATACACATCTTTCCCGCCCTTTTGCTCAACAGAAATATCATGGACGTTCCGTTGTTGGATTTCGGTAATGAAAGGGGAGACGATACAATTCCCGAGAGTGAGAGGCTACAGATCCAGCAGGTTTTGGGCCTCGAAGCTGAGGAATTACAGGTCGAAGAAGTAGAAGACGAGGAATCGTCGGATGATGAGTAGTAAGTGTTTCGGTTGTTGTTTTTGTTTGGGTATTTTGTTCAGTTTCCAAGGAATTGCGGTTTCCGATTTGTGATTGAAATTAATTATTGTTTTCCTGGGGAAGATTGAAATTGATCGTATAAGAGTTAGGGTTTCTGAGTCCAAAAGAGTAATTAGATTATACCATCCTATGAAGTGTTGTTAGTCCGTTAATTTCAGAAATATCTGTATGTATATAAGAAGCAATTTATTGATTAAATGTCTTGTTCATGATATTACGTGCACATATGCGGGTGTTCAGAAATGAATGTAATGATTGGACAGTCGGTGTTACTTGTATGTTTACCTGCCTCTTAAGTTTGGTATATGTGTATTTGATCTGAAATTCAGCAATTATGATCTATAAGAGGTTTTTCTCCTCCATGGGCCAGGGTGTTATGTCTGTTTACTTGGCTGAATCAATAAAGTTCCACGGGGATGAGTGTTTTTATATCATATGTGTACTTCATTATTTTCGCTTGATTGTTATTTTATTGTTTTATTGGGCTTTTGTAGTCAACGTGTTTCTGCAGGAGCTTCTGCATCTGATGAATACATATATGACACATCCATAGTTGCGATGCATTCTTATCTCGGTGGTAGGCAACTTTTTCAATATTATGTCTATGAAAGATATGGAATGCTGTATCACTCATCAGTAATCCCTGATATCAGAGGTTGAAGACACTCACAATAGGATGGCATTTTTGGAGGGTGGAGCTGTCCTGACACTTCCTCTGTTCTATCTGGAAGGTACTTGGTTTAACCCTATAATGAAGTCTCTTATAACCATAGTGTGACGTGTTATCTTGTTATCAGCTCTCTGCTATACTTGGAATTGATAGAAGCGCCAAAAGTATTTTATGCATTATGTAATTTCTATATGTACTTGTGTATCTTATTTTGAATGTCAAGAAGAGTATTGGTGAAGCAGAGTGCTGCTTACTTTTCAAACCATGTGAAATAATCATCACTTTGGTCTTCAAGAATTATATAACCTATCATATTTTGTTCCAAAATTTCTGTGATGACTGCGGACGAAACACAGCCCAAAACATATTTTTTAACAAGATTTTCCTTTAAATTTGTTTAACTTTTCTCCCTTTTTTCTATATAAAAAAGTTCTACAAATCACTCAAGTTCAAATTCACTAAGGCTCCATTTGGATGGATGGATTTGAAAATGAATGGATTTAAAAAAACTATATGTGAGAAAGCATATATTTCAAGTTAAGAATTATAAAAAGATGGGGGAGAAGAGAAAATGTAAGGAGGGATAGATATGGAAATGAGTAGAGAGGAGTGATTTCATAAATGACATGTTTTTTAAGAGGATTTAGAATTCTTGCATTTTAAACATAAATTCATGTCTAAGTATTTGTAAATTCATGGAGAGGGTGATTATTTGTATGTGAAATCCACGGATTTCATATCCACCCATCCAAATGGAGTCTAAAGCTATAGACACGCGTTCCAGCGTTCGGCTCTATAAAGCTTGGAGCCTTGAATATAATCAGTAAAGATTGAGCTCGACCCTATAATAAACAAGCGAAACTCATGCTATAAAAGCTCGGCTTGTCGTCATTTACATCCCCTCCCTCAATATCAAAATCATGTGTTCATCCCTTTTCATATGTGACCTTCTTTCCATCCTAATGCACACTCTCCCTCGTGTATCTAGTGCTAATACAACTGCTCGTACGTAGCGCACATTTCTTTGGCTTCTGAATTATATTGCTTTCACCTTTATTTACAGGAGTTGTGTTATTTCCTGAGGCAATACTTCCTCTTAGAGTGGTTTATCCTAATTTTATAGCTGCCGTTGAGAAAGCAATGACACAAATTGATGCTCCTTATACAATTGGTGTGGTATGTGCACAGACTATAGTCCTGCCACACGACTATTCTCTTTCCCTTTTTCTTGTAAAGTATCTAGTATTGTTTTCACGGTGTTGGGTGTGCCTTTCAGATACGTGTTTACAAGGATTACAATAATAGACGGGTAATGCTTTCGACAACAGGCACTACTGCAGAGGTACAAAGCAGAAGTCTTGTTTCACTTTGCTCTTTGTGTGTTTTGTGTTTCTGGTGATAGGATAAATCTTTTAATCATTGTGAAGTAATTGGCACCATGAACATCTTTATAACTTTATATATAGTGGATTGCGTTTCTCTTACTCAAGGATACTAAGCAGTTTAGGTTATCATCAGAAGCTGCAGCTCTATATGCTACAATGGTGAATCTACATGCACCTTCTAATATATCATTATGGCACATTTAAACACATTTACCAGTTCAAAAAGCCTAGAGATAACTAGATAAACATAATTTACGTAAAACAAAAAATTTATTGCAGCTCTTCATGTTTTTCAGTAATTCAATTTTAAACATAAACTAGAAAGACCATATATGTGTATGTATATATATATATCATAAAAAATCACCGAACTTATTGATGATTAGAAAAAGGAAAGTGTAGCTTTCAATATATGAAACCTCTCAGTGGCTGGCAACACCTGTTCCACTGCTGTTCCTGGTTGTTAGAACCAAATGTCCTAATCTGCCACATAACCTGTTTAACCCTATGCCACTCCACTTCCAACAAGATTGTATGTGTGTATTGAGTTTAATGCATGCCCATTACACTTCTAAGTCTAAAACTAGTTCAGTAGAGACAAGTATTTAATATCCATGGTGTTGCTTTCTGTTTATTGTTTCTCTTAGATCTTCAGCATTTCTTTTGGGACTAACCTTACAATTCCTATTTCTTTTGATGACTATCTTGACACTAGGTGCAATATGTATTTCATTGTACACTGAGATTTCTATCCATGTAGAATTCAGACACAGTTTCTGATATCATAAGTGGAAGACTTTGTGATCTAGTAATGTACCCCGATTTTGTTTTCTAATTTTCTTTTTAACTATTATCGTAATGGCAGATTCGGCAACATCGGAAGCTGGAAGATGGTTCAGTAAATATTGTTGCCCGTGGACAGCAGCGTTTTCGCCTGAAGCGCCGCTGGGTGGATGCAGAAGAATTAGTAAGTGCTATCAATCAAATCAGGGTTGTCTGTTTCTTCATGTTACTTATTTTCTTTTATACTTGTATCTTCGAACCAGCTATGTGGAGAGGTTCATATCATAAAGGAAGATACGCCACTAAGAACACC
Organism: Prunella vulgaris; assembly: GCA_026898435.1. NCBI lineage: Eukaryota > Viridiplantae > Streptophyta > Magnoliopsida > Lamiales > Lamiaceae > Prunella > Prunella vulgaris. Next base: position 1,111,077 of record JAPKLY010000026.1, read on the forward strand.
ACGGGAAGCTGTTGGTGGACTGACTCCATTAAGAAATACTCAGCCTACTCATCGCAGCTGTGGGGAAGGAAATAATTCTGATATGATGTCAGAGGGAAGTTTTGAAAGTGAACTTTCATCAGCGGAAAGAAGGTTACATTATTATGCTCTTGCCTCTTCTCATAGTTCTGATGTATATGATGAGTCAATGAGTAGTGATGATGAGAAATTTGAGCGAAATTCCGAATCTGAAAGATCTCCATTTGACAATTATACAAGATCAATGCATTTGGAATTCAGCAGACACGGTGCTGATAACAGTCCTAGAATTGGAAAGAGGCCCTCGTATATGCGATCATCTAATCAGGTAGGATGCAATAAGCGCACAATAGCACAGCTTCGCGAGGTTCCAAGAGCCTTTTGGCCCAGTTGGGTCTACTGCATGTATGACTCCTATGTACTTGCCAGGAAGGTTGCAGGTAAAGTGGCTTTCTTTCATTTGTTTTGTGTGTTTTGCATCTCTTAAGAAAATTTATTTCCTTCTAGAATGATTTTATTTTATTCTTTCTCCCTTTCCCAAATTCTTCACACTGTTCCCTGTGGCATGTTTGTTTCACTTTTTGATTGGTTTGAAGATAAACATCTCTGAATAAAGGAAAATAGAGTCTTTGTTTGAAAAATGTTCTTGATTTGAATATGCAGATAGGTGGAAGCAGGTTGTTAAAGCACCAAGTATGGACAGCTTTATGATGAAGCCAGATCTTCTTTCATTTCATATTGCTAGTAAAATTCCAATATCTGATACAGCAAGGCAAGAACTCTTGGATATTGACGGAACAAGTTACAGGTTACGCAAGGAGATAGAGTTGCTTGAAAATTTTGATAAAATGCGTTGTAAAACTTGTCGGGTAATATGGGAGTATGTGCTAGTAGTTGTGATTTTTTTTTTTTTATATTTATAAATGATTACATGTTTTGTGCTTCCTTCCTCTTAGACTCTGGTTGCAAAGAGAAGCGACATGCTAGTGATGTCCAGCGCTGGTCCACTCGGTGCTTATGCTAATCCAAATGGTTTTGTGCACGAGGTGATGACTTTCACCAGAACAACTGAAATAGCAGTGAAAGGACATCCGGATAAAGAATATAGCTGGTTTCCCGGGTAAAGTTTCATTTACGATAAGCCCTTGAAATATTACCTAATTTAAGGTATATGTGCTAGTTTTCTTTCGAGCTGTCAAATATATGCTTTTGCACAGCCTAATCACTATTGGAAAGTGTTTTTTTGATTCAGATGTACAATTTCAAAGTTTTTTCCCATTGTGTGAACGGATTTTGTTTTGTTCTTTGTCCACAATTTTTCGGTGTTTTATATCTTTTCCCTATAAAGATATCCATCCATCTAAAAATACATAAGTAAGTTTTCCAAAGATTTTGTAGCATTCACCCACTTAATTAGTTCTTGGATGATTATACCATGTATGTTGTAGGTGTTGCAGCGCCTGATATAACATTTCACTGTGAGAGCTATGCTCTAGATAATATTTTCTTATTGGTAATACTGAAAAAGGAAACGATCTCCAGGACCTTCATCTTTTAGTGTTGGTCAGAAGCATAACAGATCACGAGCCTCCAATATGATCATTTTCTGGCTCCCTTCTGGTCTTGATAACTTGGCTGATGAACTGATGTGCACATTGCTAGTGAAACTAGTACGCCACGATGTTTTGGTACTATTAATTGCATTGCTGTTGCAAAATTTTCTTCGGCTAAGAGATTGATATCTTTGAATTTTTCTTTGTCATATTGGTTTCCATTATAAGCAACAACTGAAAGTAATTCTTTGAGGACTCTCCATTAGTATTGAATTGTACGTTGAGGCTGCCTCATCCTTCCATCTTCATTTTATGATTGACCAATTATATCATATTGTACTTTTGAGACTTTTGCATCCCTTCATCTACATTTTATGTTCAATAAATTCTTGGTTTCTCTGATTTTGTTCTGCATGCTGTTTTATTGCTTCTATGACTGGATTATGCTTAAATGAAAATCTTCTGCATTTTATGGTAGCAGTTATGCATGGTCGATTGCTGAATGTATCACATGTGGAACACAAATGGGTTGGTACTTTTCTGCCACAAAGAAGAAAATGAGGCCACTGGCCTTTTGGGGCTTAAGAAGTACACAGGTGGTCGATGAGAAACTCTAGAGACTCATCATATGGCATTAGGTATTTCCTGGTACACTTCATAAACCTATCGCGCTAATATTGGGTGATTGCTTTGATGGACAGAGTTAGACAATTGTTTAATCAAATTGCTTCTATATATAACGCAAAACATTAGCATTCCACTGATGATGTTTATAAAATTTTATGAATTTTCTGTGTGGCCCCATATCTTTTGTAGGGTTGATGATTGGCATGAGTTTAAGGCTCACGTTTTCGATGATTTGGTCTGTGTTTCCTAGTTCGATTATATCTAGTATAATTTTTTTATCATTGTTAAATCCTCAATTCTTGGATTTTCTAATTTTGTGTTTCATTTAATGATTGTCCTGTAAATAGTAATAATAATAATAATGTATGAACATGTATACAAACACAAGACTGATATATAGTGCATAATCCCTAGAAAATTCTTTTGTAGGGAGTATAATAGAAGTATAAATTATAATAATGTCGGCACATACATGATGGATGCATTTTGAAGCTAACTTTGGATAACTTTATTAGGAGTCGAAGCATCTCCCCGTCGCAAATTGGCTCAGAAGCTTTGAGGTACTTGCTGAAATAGGTGTGGGGCGTTCATCCGGAATTTTGTAATTGTGATGCAAATTGAGGGATTTTTACTTGTTTTAACTTTAAACAGACTTGTGAATGTTGGCTTTAGTGTATTTTTACCAATACAAGCTAGATATGCCCCAGGTAGAAGGGGTTATGTATATTTCTTCAGAAGTACCCTTTTGTAATTGATTGAATTTGTGAATTTTAGATATGTTTGATGAGAAAAGGGGAAAATTTTGTTGAACCCCAAGATAAGATAGATAAAATGTTTAATACTCCCTTTGTCTTATGCATGTGCAAAAAATATTCACTTTTTTTTTTAATGAAAACTTATTTTATTATTACTTGCATACTTAATTTTTCTATTTATAAATAGATTCCAAAATGCACTAATATTTTTATTTTTTCTATGATTTCTTAAAATTCGTGTAAAAATAATGGCCCATCCAGGGAGTATGTTTAGTTTAGTAGTTTGTTCGGTAGGATTAGATATAATACATGAGAAAGTATATACTCCCTCCGTCCCAGAGGTGAACTTTTAAGAAAAAGTAGAGTGTTGTGTAAAGTTATATTATTAAAATAATGAGATTAGTTGGATTGTGAGGATAAAGTTAAAGTAATATTTTTCATTTATAGAGTGTGAAAATAATTATGGGATGGAGGGAGTATATTTTTTAAAATATTATTTTTCCCTTGGACACTATTTCGATTTTCTCCGAATTTGATAAATCAAATACCAGATAGATAACACATTAAGGTTGTGTTTGGCAGATGAGAAATAGGTGAGATAAGGGGGGTTTGACTATTTAACTAAGTTGTTTGGTAGATAGTATTAGAACTCACTGACCCGTTACTGTTCACGGGTCGAAAGTTCTAATACATAGTTTTATCACCATTTTTACTGGTACAACTGTAGTTAGTATCTCACCAAAACCATTGTATTAGAAATATTTTTTCAATAGTGAATGATATTAGAAATTGAGTAGTGTGCAAACAAAGAAGTCTTGTACCCTACTCCGCATATATATCTCCTACCAAACCTTTAATATAAAATTAGATCATTAAAAATAATTATTAAATCATACCAAACCAAAAATAAAAAAATAATCTACTTTTAATTATAAATTACCAAACACTAAGATTTAATATATATCTCTCACTTTATAATTAAAATCTTACCACTTCACATTATTTTTTTACACCCCATTTAGAACAGTTCCAATGGGGACTCAAATACCAACTCAAACGTAAAATTTGCCACCAAACCTCCTCCAATGGAGACTTAAATACGGACGCAATTTACCATGGATGAACAGTGTGTGGCAAATTTGCCACACATTATTCCTTACCGCAAACTATTTTTTTTTAACATTTTATCTATATTATACATATATTTATTTAATAATTTTATTATGTGATTTATTATTTAGGTAAATATAATACTATGTAGTAATATTAGCTATTGATGTTAAATTTATTTATAATATTATGTGATATAAAAATTAAATATGAAAATATAAATAGTTATTGTGTAAATATTAAAATATAAATAATTATTGTATTTAAATAAAATTTAAAATTGTAACTAATTGTTAAAAAAAATCATATTTAAATTTAAAAGATCACAACATAGGAAATAGACGGATTGAATGCACATGGATTGTGTTTTTTTACACACTCACTACTTTTCAGATTAAATCTACGGGAGAGATTAAAAGATCAAATTCGTTATCAACGGTCATTGAATGCACATGGATTATGTTTTTTTACGCACTTACTACTTTTCAGATTTTTTTACTGTATTACATGTGAACTCAAATGATTTGTACTTTTTCCCACAACTTGCTGCTGTATGTTTCAGATTTTTTGATGTTACTGTTTGGCATGTGAAGACATCAATCCTCTATATATATGTGCATCACAAAATTCGAATATCTTGTCCAGCAGAAGAAATGTCTTTGGAAAATATTCCAGATCAGAATTTTTTTTTTTTACAACTCAAAATGGTCAAAAACTTTGGACCATTACCTTCTTAAACATTTAATCGACCAAAAGGAGGCAGGGAAATGGGCCGGTCGAGGTGAAGACAACCAAAATGCAATTGCAACTGCAATTAGTAGGTTGAATGAAGAAATTTTCGTAACACTGTCTTATGATGATGTTGTTGCTAGGTTGGAGTTTTTAATGGAAATGTATGACACTTTTTATTATGTCATCGACACACTCTCAGTGTATTGGGATAAGGACTTTAACACTATTCACACTGATGCAGCTACGTGGAATTTCTTCATAACGGTTAGAATACGCTCTTCATCCCAAACATCTGTATACCTACTTCATTTTTTTGTTAAATGATAATTCACAACAAATTTCTTTCAGGTTGTAAATCCTTTATGTAAGACATATTACTATTGTGGTGAACCGGAATATGAAGCTATGCGCATTCTTTTTAAAAGACCACAGGACTATCCATATCAGCATCCTCCTACAAGAGCATCTACACATTCGAACCCTGGACAATTTGCACCTTCTTCATCTGGACAACCGGCAGCAGCTGCTGAAGTCATTGACATCCAATATGATGAGGATGAAATATGAGAGATCAAACTTTGTCTCAGTGTATGCGTGTTAGTGTTGTGTTGTTTGTTTTATAATAAGTGGGACATTAAGTATTAGTAGTGCTCTGTGGAGCTCCATCCACATGTATGGGGTCATTGTAAGTGTTTGGTACTAGTTATGTTAGTTTTCCTCTATCCACCTCTCAAATATATATTTTATTGATTCATTGTTCTTTAATTTTTTTTATTAAATATATATTTTTATTGATTTAATTTTAAGAATTTAAATATGAATAATAAATTATAAAATTAATAATACATATATAATAATAAAATAAAAAATAAATTATATTAAAGTGAGAATATTCTAAAAAAATATTTCCATTGAGTTAATATTTGAGTTTTATGATTGAGGATGATTTTACTGTTTGTGTATTTGGTGGCAAAATTTGCCACCCCTTGGGGGTGCTCTTGCACCCACCAAACTGAGCCTAAATATTAGAAGGCTGATAAAAGTTAAAAATGTGTTGGTTTTGAATCTCTCTCTCCCTCTTCCATAATCACATCATCTCCTTTGCCGTTGTGTGCTCTCAATCGTTATTGCCACTCTCCTTTAACAGCGCCGCCAGCCCCTTTTCAAATCCAAGAAACCAAGACCTGCAGTTTTTTGGCATTTTAATATTCCTGCAGTTTTTTATTTACGTTTTTGTGTATATTTTGGTACATGATTAGTTGTTCATTAAAGGACCCTTCCTCCATTCTAGAACGTCTTTCAAACTTGAAGATGACACATAAATTAAGAAAAAAAATATGTAAATATAAAATTAAATAATAAAAAATATATTTTATTGATATTTGTGAGTTTATAATTTTTTAGGTATGTAAAAATAGAATTGAGACATCCAAATAAAATAAATTGGGACGAAGAGAGTATTTATCCTGTGAGAGAGAAAAGATACAAAAGTATATTCATTCTCATTTTCACTTCCGATTATCAAGGTATTGCTTACTATGTGTATAAGTGAGGTGCAGACCGATTTCTCTCTCTTTTAACTTAACCTTGGAAACTAACCATATCCTGTTTGCCTTTTCTACTGTCCTAAACAAAATTATGTATGCCTTGTACGTACATCGTGCACCACTAGTAATAATGTTAGTTCTTACAAACAATAGTATAATTTTTTATAAATAATAGTATAAGTGATGTACAGCGAACAACGTTTACAATTTCACATAATATCTTGCCCAAAACTGTAATTAACAGGAGAACACAATTGGCATTGCTACTACATATTTCCTCTTATTCGAAGAATATATGTCATTTTAGATTAATGCAAACATATTAAATAAATTATTGACTTCCTATTATACCCCTAATTAATAGCTATGAAATTCTAAATAAGACTTTGAAGACAATTAATGTTCAATGAGTTCAAGGGTAAAGTGAAAAGAAACGTAATTAATTCAATTAAAAACTGCAAAATAACATTTAGACTGTAAATAGCTAAAGTGACACTTAATTCAGGAAGTATAAATTTTTACATTCTACTAAACCATCCATGTGTTAATATAACATATTTGACACATTCTCCTACAATCCATTCAATACCACATAATGATACCATTGAGTCATCGAATGAACAAACTTAACAAAACACTATGAAGTTAGACTCCATTAACACACACACATCACCAGTTGCAGGACGAGGCAGTAGTGACGCGAGTCTGCCGTTTTCTTCAGCAGTGGAGCGTTAAATTTCTAAAACCCAAGTTCATTTCTTGTGGTTAAACGCAAGTTTATTTCCAGACTTTAAGATATTTTTTTTTAAAAAAACTTGAATGGGCAAGAAAAATGTTTTTATCTTTAAAGAAAGACCTAAAAACATTTAAAAATTGGCAGTAAACTTGAGTTGCCCTCCCCCTCTCAAGCACATAAGGCGCACACCAAAAAGGTGCATGACATATAGCCTCTTTAACAATGATATATATACATATACTGCAAGAATTGAAAAAGGGAACATGAAAGTCTTCATTCCAGAAAGCATAGGCAATTACCAGATCAGAATGAGTGCATGTAATATAGGGATAGAGATGTCAAAACTCATTATCACCACACACAGCTTTGGTCCTCGAGTCCAAGGTCTCTTCATTCCTCGTATTTGCAGTCATCATTTCATCCTGTAAGAAAGCATCCAAGTTCTGTTCAATAACTCATTGTTCTTGAAATTTAACATTGTTGCAGTATTTGTGAAAAGAGAGGGAGAGGAAGAGGGAGGGAGAGAAAGATACTAGCTCCTCCTTCAGCTTCTCAATCTTTTCCTTAAGCTCCACGATATGGTGCTTCAGTGCCTGCAAGTATTTTAGTAGAATTAGCTATTAATAACTCATCTACACAAGACATTTTGATAGACTCTCTTCAAGTCTATTTAACAGGAAACAATATACTACCTCACGTCGCTGAAGTTCAATAGACCGAGCTAACGCCTGCCTTTTCGTGAGAAGATTCTTTGGCCTAAATGCCAAAGGGCACTGGTAATTCTTTCCTCGATAGACTATAATAGCATGGCCTTGGGTAGTTTTTTCTACAGTGACCAACAACCCACCACTCTCAGCCTCCAGTGACAGTGCAATATGCTTCACTTGTGCAAAAGTTTTCCGTTGTACAATAATCTTCACCAGTTCACGATACTTCCAGTGTAAGTGCATATTTTCAATCGTACCATCAAAAATTCCTCGCCTCCCTAAGAATGAAAGAGAAAATGAGATGAGCTGCACGAAGATGGCAAAAAAATAAAAATAAATCGCAAGTCCTACCAAGATGCAGAAAAGGTTTCATGCTTAATCCGATCCTACGAAACAAAAATCTTTCCTCATCAGTTAATGTTTCCAGATCAGTAGGTGGGTTTTCGGGTTCTTGATTCTGCAGAACTTTTTGCAAGGCCTTCTCAGACTTTCTCATCTTTTGCGTTGCCTACACACAACTCAGTGGTAGTTAGCGCAAAAATTGGAAATCAAACATCAGTCAAGTACCCACTTCCATTATATTAACATACTCCCTCGTTCCTAATAATTTGTCTGATTCTATTGAAAAATGGAGCTCCTAAATACTCCCTCTGTCCCACAGGAATTTGCACACTTTCTTTGTTTGGACGTCACATACAAATTTGCACACTACCAAAAAAGGAAATATTGATTTACGTGCACACTCACAAACCTATACATATATTTACCCATATGCCACTACTTTATATATAAAACACATTTTCCTTAAAAAATGTGTCGTCCTGTAGGGTGCAAATTCCTACGGGACGGAGGGAGTATTTGTTAATAAAACCAAAAAATTTACCCTTTCTTCCCACCAATATCAGTAGTAAATAGAAACCATCTTTTTGTGAGTATAAGCTTATTAATTAATCAAGTAGTTATAGATAAGGGTGCAATAGTCTTCTGATATCTTAATGAGAAATTGATTTGTGTGAATGAATAAAAATCAGATAGATAATTAGGATGGAATGAAGTATATACGTACAAGAGCTAGCTTCCTCTGAAGAGAGTTGACCAAAGAAACATGTCTGGCTACAGCTGCATCTTTCATCATCTTCTCGTTTTCTGAGTTGTCAGGTTGTTTACCCCAGCGTGAGGTGGCTGCCAAGGTTTCAGAAAGGGTCCCTGCAACCAATTGTTGCTTAGCTGCTCTGCCTTTTAAATCAATCAACGCTGCAGCTCTCTCCCGAGCCTGTTCTTCATCATCCTGTTCGAGGGTTGTCCGTTTCTCCGCTTCTAGAAGTACACTTGAAACACGTGGGGACAAGAAGTCATTTCCCCTGTAGAAGACAATAAACTCTTTGTTCCTGGAAACTAGCGTTCCTCCAGTCAATATCTGCATGAAATAACCCTATTTGTTATAGTAGATAATCTAAGCTCACAAAAAAAAAAAAAAAAAAAAAAGCATTAGAAATCAACAGATTCTCAAACTATCAATTATTATTTTAATAGGTGTGTAAACTATTTTTTGTATTTAAATTGAACCTTGAGACAAAAAATTGATAGAATGTTTCGATCCCATATCCAGATGTGATTTGTGCAAGTCATTTCAACCCTAATTCTTTCAAGTGATGGGTACCTAAAATGCTTGCGAAAAAACTTCTGTCTATAATTAAAAACAAATGAAGCTAACAGTATATTATTTAACATGAATTTTTACATCTTACTGTTTGAAACAAATAATTGTTAAGGAATCTATCGAAACAAAAATTGATAGTTTACGAATCTTTTTGATGCATTATGCCAAAAATATTTTTAACGACCTACAAACGTGGTAGTTTATCTATTCCTAACCTTGAGTTCTTCAGCCATCCTTTCATTGGAAGTATTTAGAACACCACGCTTGATAGCTATTTTAGCAATAGCACTTTTTTCCCATAATTTCGCCATAGCCAAAGCAAGGCCCTGCAGTTCTCTATTTCTCCCTAGATCCAGTAACCAATGTAGAGCCAGTGAATGAACAATAATATAGATAAATAAATACCACAAAAATATGGAGATATATTGCAGGGGTATACCTAGAGCAAAGTGTGGAGGAAGTGTTCTAGCTGTTCTCCGTATGTAAGTCATTTCACTGTCTCGCAAAGCGTGTCTAATCCCATGGGGAAGAAGTCTAAATGGAGTTGTATATCCAGGAACTACAGCTGGCAGTAAGTCTGCATCAACAGGAATTGGTTCACGACCCATCCAGTCTGTGAATCTGGGGCCAAGCTCATCCAACAGAAGATCAAGCTCACTTAAATCCATTTGTTCATTTTCAGATAGATTTTTAAAATAAGTTGAATCAAATAATCTGGAAGACTTTGTGGATCCATCGCGTTTAGCTTTGATGCTTTGAGGAGAATCTTGTCTAGAAGATCCTAATGCTCCAACATCTTCAAGTTTGGTATATGATTTTACACAATCGAGCTTGTATGTCAACCCTCTGTACAGCACTATCGAACTTCCAGATCTCCATATGACTATACCTCCAGTTCTACTCTGTCGTGCAACATATTTAAAAAGCAAGAAAAATAGCATGAGGAACATACATACTTTTATCACAAAAATCATGGTGCATGAAATCCTTTTTCAACCTATAATTGTGGCTGAATATCACAGGCAATAACATGTTCGAATTTGATTCTACCTATCAATATTCTACAGATACATAAGCTCAATGCCTTATCTATCCTATACTTTTCATATTTTCATCAACAAAAACAGTATAAAATGAATAGTAACCTCAAGAAATTCGTGTGTTCGCTTCATGTTCTTCGAAGGAGGCCCTTCAAATCTCAATTTGACCACCTCCTCATCCTTCCACTTGTCATGGATAGCATCAACCAAGGCTTGTGTTACACCAGCTGCTCCAACTTTCATTCTCTCCACCATTCTCAACGATGCGTTCCTAAGCCGTTTCAACTCATGCTCGGGTATCAATCTCTCAGCTAACTCTGTATTACTTTTAATTAGCTTATTATTCTTCACAGAGTCCTCCTTATCAGCTTTTCTCTCCCATGGCAAACTTACGTTGGTACCATCAACATTTCGATGAACAGTTGATGAGTCCTCCACGAAACCAACACTTTCATCAGACTTTCTTTCCCCCGACAATTTCTCTAAAACATTTGCATCATTTCGATAAATAGTGGACGAATCCTCCGCGAAACCAACACTTTTACGCTCCTCAGAACCCACATTCTTATTTTTCTCATTTCGGATTTCATCAAATTTGTCGCATTTTCTTCCACTTTTCTCCACTAAATCGTCGGACCCCTCAATAACATTAACCAAAGATTCCTCCTCAGTTTGACAATGTTTATGAAACCCACTAAAATTCCCTTGGTCATTTCGTCGAACACCTTCTTCGCCTTTTTGCGCACGCTCAGAATTGAGCGCTTCCCTTCTCGAATCAATTCCATGAACCCAAGGAGCTAAATTGGACTTTATTTTTGTAACGGGAGTACTTTTTTCATTTTCTTTTTCAGAAGAAGCATCCGGCGGTTGAAGTTCTTGATTTGTATCACCACCTTGTTGCTCTTGCCACGGGAATTTTTCCCTTACAGAAGGGATTTTGAGAGACCATTTGCTTTGAACTTGTTCAAGAAAACTTGGCCGGGGTTTCCGCTTCTTTTTTACCAGATTGGTGTCGTGTTTTATTTCATAGTCGAGTTGAACGGTTTGGTTAGAGCAAGAAATTTTGAGTTTTCGAGCTCTAGAGCTTTTCAAATAGTCGTCTTTTGGTTGAAATTTATGGAAGAAGAGAGATTCTGAAAGAGAAGCTTTCGACGATGGAGAGGATAGGACATTCCAAGGCACTGACGAAATTGCCATAGCAATACAACATTCACATCGTCGCCAGATGCAGAGCAAAATATGAAATCAATTTAAACTCAACCTTTTGTCATTTTGGATTATGGTTCTCTTTTTCTTTTTGAACGGATCATTTTGGATATGGTTTAGTTGTAAATTACACATCTTTTCTTTATTGCAATCTAATTAACTCAAACTAATATTTTTTGGCAATCCCATTTGTATTAACTGAAAGTATATATATAAATACTATTATAAAATAGAGGGAGTATAAAAAAAATAAATAGGAACACTCACAGCAATATCTTAAAGGAATAGGCGAGAGTATTATTTTTAATTTTTTAATGTATTGTAACTTTTTAAATTTCTTTTACACAAAGTTCTCATAGTTATTATAGGCAAATTGAAATTACATTCAATTAAATGATGAAATGTATACAAATTAAATAGATATCGACATAACTTATTATTTTGATTTAGATAATTTAAATAAATTAATTTTTGAATTAAATAGTCGAAAATGATATTTTTTGTGTACGGTACAAGTCGTTAAACTCATGAATTTTTCATTATTCCTATGCGGTAATAAATATTTGATTTGCCATATTTTTCCGAGGCCATAAATATCTCCTATAAATAAAGAAAATGATGAAATCAATCTAGCTAGATTTGGTTGATTCATTAATGTGTCAATCAATACGTCATCAACGAAGCAGTGTGCCACGTGTCGCTGTCAAAGAAGGAAAACTCTCGTCTTCTCATCCTATAAAGAGGGGTTATTCTCATTCATTCAATACTACGTCCAGAAGAATGACGAGAAATGACAGTAAGACAAGTTTGGAGTTAAGACAAATACAGAGCATCCTTCAATCAGACTTGAAAGTGTTTGATTTAAAAGTGTTCTTCGTAAAAAACAAACAGCAACAATGTTTGATCAGGAGCTAGGGGACAAATCTCCCCCCCCCCCCTCCCACCCACACACACACCAAATTAAGTGTTTCTCTTCAGATGAGTTTTTTAAGATTCAAAGTGTTTTTCACCGTTTTCAAACTATTCTTCGTTAAGCAACAAAAAAATCATTTGATTCAAAAATAATGAGCTAAATCCACATGGTCACCGGGCTCTTGAGTGAGTGATCTGTGTTCGATTCCCTTTGGGAACAAATTAAGAGAGATATAAGGTTGGTTTGGAAAGATATAAAGTTGGCTTGGAGTGTTTGAGACTTGACGAACAAACTTGTAATTACTAACAACTAATATTTACCGATAAAAAAAAATTCATCTGGTCAGACATTCCTCCTCGAAGAAGTACTTGAATATTCAAAGCATTTTTCGTAAACTTTAAACCGTTTTTCGTCTAGATCTACAACAAACACTCTTTAATTCGAGATCAAGGTCCAAGACCCAAGTGTTTTCTAGTCAAATTAAAATTGGAAATTTAAGAATGTTCTTACCAAATTTAGAGACGTTCTTCATCAAATCTCCAGAAAAACCGTTTGATTCAGAACAAAACATAGTTGTCCTTGGATAAACGTTAACAAATCAAATTAAGTCCAAAGAGAAAAATTAGATGATCAAATCTAGAAAAAGAACCTTTCAAACATTCAGTTTAATTTGAACAAATTCAAATGTACATCATTTTTTGTGTTGATAAAATATTTTACAAAATTTGTTATTACAATTATATTAATTTATTTTAATACATTCAAAAATTAAATTATTATATAATTATAATTTACGAACATTATTTCTCCTATTTACAACAACGAGTATTCCTACTCATACCTAAAAAAAATCTTATTAATAATACCCAAGAAAATTGGGCATCATCCTAAAATATGTAATGAGAGAAGGTAATAAGTTTAGCTCTTTTTATTATTTTTTCCCCTTCTTGAATACAATTGAATGTATAATAAGTGAAACTAACAACAAATTTAGCAAAGTGCATGGACTTTTTTTAAAAATATTACTATTATTAAACTATGGAATTTAACAGAAATAATATGAATATATCTGTAGACGTGTTGGAGGCGCGTCTGACAATTCAAACACGTCCTCCAGTCTTGTCTGACAAATATTTTTGGCGTATAAGACAGTTGACACAACGCTGAGGACGGCAGAGAAGGTCCCCACCCAAACTCACACATTATGGAATCATGCTTTGCCACCACTCGCTGATTCAGTGTGTTTTTGTCAGTGTGCTCCAGCATTGATCGGTCAAATGAATCAGCAAGTGGTGGCCCAGATGCGGTTCTAGAATACGTCTGGGTGAGACCCTTCTCTGCCCACATTGACATTGTGTTGACTGACTTTGTACACTGAAATTAATAACAGTAATTTAAATATAATATTTTTTTTTAAAAAGCCCATGTGCATGTGTAGATGTAAGAAATTACCAAAATAAATGTATTTTCTGGAATTAAATATTAGAAAAACTTGTAATATTCCTAGGATGATGCAATAAATAAAATTAATAAATCAGAAAATACCTTAGGATGATGCCCATTTTTCAAAAGACTCCCTTTTCTTTTCAATGAATCAAAAGACTGTCTGGAAATAGCATTCTTAGACCAATCTAACTTCTAAGATCTACGTTAAACTTTGGATTTACCAATTATAGCAGGAAATCTCCACATCAAAATTTATTCTGTTTCTTTTTTAATCTGTCACTCAAATCATTTTTATACTTTAAAAATATTATTTTATTATTACTCACAAAAACAATCACTTTATTCACAAATGAACCCTACAAGTAACTTTCAAATTTTCTTATTATATCTACTTTATCTAATTTTTCAAAATTTCATTCCAACAGTAAATAAAATTAAAAAATGGAGAATATATTATTAGACTTCACCAAAAAAAAAAATTCTCGAGATGGGAAAAATGGGTGATGGAGAAGAAAAACGTACTTCCAAAAAAAAAAAATTGCATTAACTATTAACCAGAAAAGCCAAATAGTAAGAACCATGAGAATCTGGTAAAGACAAAGAGCAAAAAATGAATTTAGGAGAGATCGTGCAAGCTCAAATACAATAAGGATTAGAAGTATTTTCTTTAGGAATAATTACTTTCTAAATACATCATCTCAATATAAATTCAAATATCATTTGTATACACCAAAATATATGAGTAGAATACTCAATGTAAAAATAAAATATTATTCGCCAAACAAATAGAAAGGACTATAAATAACAGTGATCAATGTAAATAAAAATACATCAGCAAACAAAAAATGAAGAAAGTAGATGAAGTTCCCTTCCTAGTTTTATTAGCGATAGTTGCGATAGAGTGGTGTGTACATGCAGCTCTCAGCAAACTTCACAAGATCCTTCGGGCGAGGCAGACGGGAAGCCAGACCTACAACGACATTTTCGACAATTAAATGAGATGACTGCATGCAAGATTAAACATGATTTTGCAGTAGACCACCACTTACCAAGTTCATAAGCCTTTGCAGCCACATTAGCAGCAATGTGCGCTGAAATCTTCCTAATGTTCGTAAACGGAGGGTAAATCAGTCCTTTTGCGTAGTTCTCCTCAGTCACTTGAGCTGCCAAAGCTTCAGCTGTGGACAGCAACATCATTGAATTAAAAGAATCAGCTTCTTGAAATATTTATAAGAATATCATTTGTTTTATGTATGTACTCACAGGCTGCCAACAGCATGTCGTCATGCACACGTATTGTACCAGACATGATCAAACCCAAACCGAATCCGGGGAATATATAAGCATTGTTTGCCTGTAAGAATGCATTAATATTAGGACATACATACAAGTGATGTAATCACAAGGTAGGTAGTTTCTGTAGTCTTAGCCTAGCCTCTCACCTGGCCTGGTACGAATAGTTTCCCATCGTATTCTACAGGGTCGAATGGGCTTCCACTAGCAAATACAGCACGTCCCTGCAAGTACAAATATAAGATGTTAACAAGAAGATAAAAAATTAGGCCCCAAGAACTTAAGAGGAGAAAAGAGACGTCGTTTACCTCACTCCATGTATAAGCTTCTTCAGCAGTGCACTCTGATTGTGAGGTTGGATTTGATAGAGAGAATATGAGAGGTTTCTGTAATCATCATTTAAACGTTCAAAAATTCTGTAAAATAGATCGAATCCAGGATGGGTAAAGAGAGACAGGAGATAACCTCGTTGTTTGATGCCATGGCCTCCACGACTTCCTTTGTGAATGTTTTTCCAACACCTGAAGTCCCTATCAGAACTGTGGGCTTTATTGCCTGAAAATTAAAAGGTAAGTATGAGACAAAGAGAGAGAAAGAGACAAGGTTTTGTAAATAACATGACTACACAAGACATCGGTTAAAGACAAGGGCTTTTTACCTTAACTGCACCTAATAGTTCCTTGACTGGTTCATGCTCATGGGCCCAAGGCTTCTTGAAATGCTGAAGGGACTCTTTACGAGAACTGACGACCAGCCCCTACAATGCATCAGACAACTACCTAAGTACATCATAGTAACTGAGAAAAAAATGCCCCTTATACGAAAATGACGCCATACCTTAGAATCCACGAGCCAAATCTTTTTTCTGGCTTCTTCCAATGGAGCATTTGTCTGCCAACAGATGAACCGTATATAAGCCATGGGTCTTTAGCAAGAAAATTAATTAGTTTTTGGCGGTCAGATAAGCCCGTTACCTTTTTGGATATCTCAAGAGCGATAAGTTCAGCTATACCAGTTCCAGCCTTCAAGAAACCAAAATAAGACGTAAGATATCGGCTGGTTTTCTTCTTTTAGAAATTTAGTTTAAAAAGAAAATTTGAAGCAGTGTTAAGAAATTTAGCTACCTCTCCGGCACCCAGGAATAAGAAGGTATGATCCGCAAGAGTTCCACCAACTAGTTTCAAAGCTGCTACGAGCCCAGAAAGAACTACAGAAGCCGTACCCTGAGATGAAATACAAACAAATTTTAAGTTGTTACTAAAATATGGAATAATTCAAATATTGTTACTATTGATTATTAATAATTGTTATGAAATGGAATAATGAAAGGCTAATATTTTTACCTGGATATCGTCATTGAACACGAGATGACTTGAGCGGTATTTGGCAAGTAGCTCGAAGGCATTATGGTTTGCGAAATCTTCAAACTAGAGAAGTACGATAATTTCAGGTTTCATTAGGCAATTGCATAGAAAATAATCTTGAATGCTGAATAATTAAGATAAATAAATAGATTTTAATTCCTCAAAGTAATACCTGTATCAAGACCTTCTCCCCATAGTTTTGTTTAACTGCAGACATGAACTCTTCCAGAAGCTCGGCATATTCCTATTAGCAAACCGGAAAGTTTCTAACAAGCCAACTCAAAACTTACTGAAAGGGCTAATCTTGAGAGCTGAGGGACATTAGACTATAGGGAGAGAGAGGGCAGAGAGCAGAGAGAGAGAGAGAGAGAGAGAGAGAGACCTGTCCAGTTGCTCTATTCTGCTTTAAACCAATGTAGAATTCATCCTCCAGTAGCTTCTTGTTATTCGTTCCGACATCAATAGTTATAGGCAGGCACTGTCAAAGGTTTAAATCAAAAAATATTGTTATATGAGGTTTTGATTCATCAATTAAACATTACACAGCATACTTTAAGTCAGAATAAAATCAAAAACAGGTCCAAGATCACAAAGTTTTTCAAATGGTTCGATGTAGTTAAACAGTTAGATTATCAAATAAGAAAAATGACAGAAAATACATAGGGAGAGAAAACTAAGTTATAGTTATGCTTACAGCTGAAGGACGAACTCCACCAAGAGCAGTATACAGAGAAAGTTTTCCAACAGGAATCCCCATACCCTGAGATAAATTTTATATATCAAGCTTGGGTTGCTAATAATTTAGCAATCTCATATTTGCTTATAAGATGCTTTTAAACTTGAGAAATTATCGAACATATACCTGGCATCCAAGATCTCCAAGCCCTAAAATGCGCTCACCGTCAGTTACCACAATAACTTGGATAGACTTTTCGGGCCAGTTTTTCAACACTTCACGAATCCTTCCTCTAGAAATATAAAAAATGTCAGTTAGCATCAGATGAATGCAAAAAAGTGCAATCATATATAGAATAACCAAAAAGGAATGAAATGAGAGTACTTTTCTTTTAAGCTGATATAGAGACCCTGTGGACGCCTGAAAATGCTACCGTATTTCTGGCACGCCTCACCAACCGTAGGAGTATAGACTACAGGGAGCAGTTCCTCAACATTATCGATTAGAAGCTTGTAAAACAGCTTTTCATTTCTCTCCTGAGAGTTTGAGAAACAAAATTAGCACACTTTGAGACTTACAGACAATGTATAATACCATCAAATGACTTTGTAAATAATTTTTGAATTAATGTTACCTGGAGATCCATCATGGCCATATATCTCTGGAGTGGCACTTTATACTCGCGTAGAATCTTCATCATTCGTTTCTCCTGATTGCCATAATCAAACCAAATGATAAAAGAGATCGACATTGTAGTATTCGAGACATCAAAATAAGTGCATCTATATCTACAAACCTGAAGATCTTGTGAGAAGACTGCAGGAGGTAGAAGACCTGTCAAGTAATGGGCATCCCTTTCCTTTTCGGTGAATGCAAGTCCTTTATGGTGGCGTGGATCACGCAGTAAAGTATACCCACTGAAAATTATTTATAAAAATGAAAGATATCAGCAAAACAAGCATAAACTCCTCAATTAAAAAGATCACTTCTGCTATTCTCTTTCGTTTACAAAACCCCATTTAGCTTGCATTAGAGAAACAAAACAAAATGTTAAACAGAGGATCTCATCTCGTGTCATGTGATTGATATCAGCATCCATAGAAAGATAGATCATTGGTTCGACGATCAAATTTTTACACGTAAGAAGCATAAAATATAATTGTCGAGACTCCACATTAATTTTCCAGTAGATTAGTAAGCATCAAACACAATGATAACCCTTTCAAACTCTTCCAATAAAAAATTCTCAACATATTATTATAATTATTTATGGCGGGAATGATGTCTATGGTAGTTATTAACACAACCAAGAGAAGACATACACATATCTTCACATTCATATGATAAACAGAACTATCTCTCTCCCAATTTCATAAAATAAACACAACCCAATATACCTACTTCAGAATTATCTCAAATAAGTAAATCAATAACTCAGCACATATCAACCCTAGAAAAATGAAAAGAAAAAAAAAACCTGAAAGAACTCAAGAACTTAATCACATTATCAACAGTTTTTTAAATAATTGAGGATTGAGAAAAAAATTCATCACCTAGCAACAGAAACAGTCCATGGGGTGATGGCCTGATCCTCGGAGGCCCTATCCTCACCATAAACATCCTCAACACCGCCCCCCGCTTCAGCTTTCCTCTCCAAATCAACAACTGATGTATTTTCCATGACTACCCTTATCTTTCTCTCTCCTCTTTTGCAAAATTGTAGAACCCCAACTGCTTGTCTCTGTCAATGAAACAAACTGAAACACAAAACAAGAACAATAACAACAGCCCAAAAAAAAATAGTTCTCAAAAGTTTCTGGTTTCCCTTTTCAAATAAGTGGCACGACCCACCTTTTATAGGCAAGAAAAGATTGGGGTGGTAATGTATTGTCAAATGTTTGAAAGACTCTGAAAAATTCTTGTGTGAGAATTTGAAATTTCTTGATGTGGAATAAAATAAATGAAGAGGGCTGTAAAAGTGTACCAAAAGAGTAACGCGTTTGAAGGGAAGCATTATGAAAACTATGCGTGGACTATGGCCAATGTAAATATGGAATTGCACGCTACCCTTCTCTGTGAGTGAGAGAGAGAGAGAGAGATGAGGTTTCCGCGTCTTGAGTGGAGAAACAAGGAAGGTAGGTGAGGCTGTAAAATATGAAGATTCTATTCTCTCCCTCCCTCCCTCAAATCTTGATTTTCTGCACATAAATCAACACTAGCAATCTTTTTTTATTTTTCCTCTAAAAATCTAATTTCTTTATGGAAAACGTGTAAATATAAAACTTTTACTCTATCTTACAGTAATTAATGCAGAAATCAGCATAAGTATTTATTTGGGCGTTAGGTGATCATCGGTCAATCTAATTCAATTTTAATTTAATCCTCCTAGGATTTTGTTTTCTTCTTAGCCACGAAATGACATGGTATGAGAATTCAAATTAATTTAATATGAAACTTGTGTATAATTATTTATTTGACATGTGTTTATTTGGAGGTTGATATTATTATGTTATTCATTTATTTAGAGTGTAGAGTGCATGTGTAGAGGGTGTTGTTGGGTAGGCTATCGACGTCTCCAAAGCTTCAACGATGTAAGTATTTTATCAAGTGATGCATATATAAGGTGTGTTTTTCGTAATGGAGATATGGACTATGAGGCACGTGTTCTTTATATAATTTGAAAAAAATATTGTGAGTCGGTTGTGGTGAAAATAATTTTATCACCAAACCAATTTACGAACTTGCTGCACTTTAATAGATTGGTTAAAGGAGGAAGGGATAACTATTTAGTTGTTTGTGTCTGTGAGTGTGTATTATGATTAGTACGGAAAGCAAGAAATACTGTGAGGGATACACACTAATGATCATGAATACAAAATATATTGATTGTCTTCAAATTTTATGAATGTCATTTTTTTTTAGTTGTAGTTGTTATTATTAATTTTATTTTTTATTTTTTTGGGTTTAAAAAAGAAAATAAACTTGCATACATCAAATAATTTTGTACTTATTTCGAAATTGGTCAATTTTGTATCCCATTACAATGGCAAAGTCAATATTACATGACAATTCTAAAAAGAATTGGTCATAATAGCAAAGTCTTGAAAAGTTGGATTTTGTTACAATTAATTAGGCCTATTTCGTTTCATATTATAATGTTGACTGTGACCTGTAGTAATAGAATAAATATTAAAAATAATAAAGTCTAAAATAGCATATTGATTCGCTTTTTATTTTAACATTGTGTTTGACTTTGACAAAATATTTCTTTTCCCCGCGGCGTCGGTTTTCCACGTACAATACCAACCACACTAACTAATCCGGTTTCATAAGAAATAACCTTTCTTATAATATGAAAGTAATCTTTTATACATGTGCAAGTCAAGTGTATTATTAAAAAAACACCTTTTATTATTGAAAAATCACACATATTATTATTTAAAAAATTATTTTTAATGATATTATTTTTCAGTAATAATACATGTAAT
Source organism: Prunella vulgaris (assembly GCA_026898435.1). Classification (NCBI taxonomy): domain Eukaryota; kingdom Viridiplantae; phylum Streptophyta; class Magnoliopsida; order Lamiales; family Lamiaceae; genus Prunella; species Prunella vulgaris. The sequence continues at coordinate 1,131,948 of JAPKLY010000026.1, forward strand.
TTTTCAGTAATAATACATGTAATTTTTCAGTAATATTTGTGTAACTTTTTAAAAATGCATTTGAGTTGCACAGTGCACCTAGTGCATACAAGATTAAGACTATTTATTAATATTATTAGATTTATTTTTTGATGTAATATTATTATATATTACAATTTCAGTTCATAAGCATAATGGTTAAATGAATTCATGTAATACTGCATAAGTGACTACCCCAATTGGCATTAGTTTCATACCATGAAACTTATTTGTAAGAGAATTTTTGATAATAAAATTGGTATGCAAAATTTAGGGGTATTAGTTTGATAATATAATATTTATATATATTATTGTATGAATGTATTGATATCATTAATACACATATTCACGAATATTATATATATTCACTAATGCTATAGCACAATTTCTAATATAAACAATTATAGAATTAACAAATATATGTAATGATATCAACGGTTACATGTAAAGTACTAAATTTCATATTATGTACTCCCTCCGTCCCAGAGGTGTTTTCACCTTTGGGATGACACACTTTTTAAGAAAAGTAGAATGTTGTGTAAAGTTATATTATTAAAATAATGAGATTAGTTGGATTGTGAGGTTAAAGTTAAAGTAATAGTTTCCATTTATAGGTTGTGAAAACAATTGTGAGACGTACGAAAAAGGAAAGTATGAAAACAATTATGGGACGGAGGGAGTACAAACTTAACAGAAGACCAACCTAAAATAGCGAAATTGAGTTTTATGTATATGGAGTTCGATAAAAAAAAAAGAAAAAAAAGGACATGATATTATTCGTGGATTAAACGAACAAAATTTCTTTAGATTGTGTTTGAATGAGTTTGGTGCAATTAACCAAATAGTACCAAACTTTAGATAAGTCAAATAAATTCAGGACGTATATCAACCTCAAAATTCAAAAATGACAATCATATTTAACGTGGAGATCTAAAGATTTGATCAAACTCAACAAACAACAATTATTGATACTCATTTTCGATAACTTTTAAATTTTTTATTTTTAAAAAAATAACTATATTTTTTTAAAAGACAGAGAGTTGTCCGCAACAAGTACATGTATTTAATAGCAAATATAGTGGTTGTGAATTTAATTAGGGATAAATCAGTTAAATTATTAATCTTCTTAATTAGTACACTTTAGGTGCAGGGGTTTGGTGAGGAGGACGAACACGTTTCAATACGTCCTTATTTATTGTCAAGCAAAGTTGCTACCACTATTACCAATCGTTCTCTCACTACAGTTCCTTTGGAGTAAGAGATGTGCACATAAAATTAGGTAGCGCTTTTAATAAGTCGTCTTTCAAAATTTTGAAAAAAAAAAAGTGAGAACCTGACATCGCGCTTTTAATAAGTCGTCTTTCAAATGGTCTATGATCAAATTTTGAAAAAAAAAATATGTGAGAAGCTACCTTAACTTGGCGATGTCATGTACTTATTCTCTATAAATCTCGACTTTTGATTAAAAATAAAATCAGGTCCCTCGTTTAACAAGTGTATCCAGTTACATGTAGCGGATTCCAAAATTCAGGGATGCATCCAATCTTGATTTTTTTGTTAATATAAATTAATCTATTGAAATTATAAGCTATACTACTTTCTCTTCTTAACTCTCTATTTTCTGTATCAACATAAAGAAAAATATATTTCTAAGCAAAAAATCTTATACTTTCCTTCTCAATTTAATCCTAATTTAGCATAGAACCTTTGAGATGGATCTGAACAAAATTATTTTATATCATCAAAGCTTACACTCAGTAATATCCTAAGTTGAATTCATGTTGAAAGTAACTCCACATATATCAAGAATGCTAGGGAATCACAAATTGCTATTCTCGTTAAGATTTGATTTTATTGATCATCCTCGAATGTTCCCATAAATTGTGGAATATATGCATTCCTATATATATCTAGTATGTGGCTTAATTCCGGCAGTTGTCACTTCTTTTCTAAAGAATTTATAATACCCAACGTAATTCTCTAGCATAACTCCTATATATTACGATATTATGAAATTAACTTCAGCATACAGTTTTGATGCACACATAATTTGATCATTACCAACTAATGACAGAAAAATGACACAACAATCACAGATGCAACTACTGAAGAGTAAACCCCTTCGACAAAACAACAGACCCGGCCGGTACTTTTCGAGCAGTTTCGGGTCTATTATCACTTGACTGCTCAAAATTTCTGATGGTTGGGGTGTATTATCACTTGGTCAGGAGAATATCGATGACAGCCAGCGTGTAATGATTACCTACGCCTTTTTTTCATCTGTCGAGGTGAGATCGAAGTTGGAGGTCTCTTCTTGACCAAAGCTCTGGTTCTACTTTCTGACTCATCCTCCTCGCTGTCTTCATCAGCATTTCCGTTTTCTGAAGATGGAGCTAAATCTGCATGCTGCTTTGTCAGTTTTCTTTTGTCATTGTTCAACTTGGCAAGCAATTTTCTTTCAATGGGATTATTCGAATGGGTGAACTTGGACTCCTTGCACCAATTCCAAGCCTATGAAAAATCCTCCACCCAAATAAAACTCCATGTTCGACTTCACACAAAGTTGAAAGCATGACTGACTGACCTCAATGGACGCCCTTCCAGTTCTACCAAGGTTCGTTTTTCATTCACTGAAGTTTTACTCAGGCTATTAACCCACTGTTCGGCCTGCATTGATCGCAGAAGTAATATGTTTGGTGAGAACACAGCGAAACCGAATCTTTCCAACAGCAAACATTGATAAAATCATACAACTGTTTCATAATTATCTTAATGGCAAGGATAGACACACAGCGTATGTATAAAGAAAACATGGCATTTTTTTGGTGCAAATATGGACAAGCTATACCAAGTATAATCCAAAGGCCCCATTTTAAACCAACAAACCAATAGGGTGATGCAAACTAAAAAAGCATATAAAAGATGTTACCAATTTTAATGCCTTGTCCAGCTTCACCAACTGAGGCTGTGATTTCTCCTTTCGATCTTCCTTTGCATTACTTGGCGTTTCGTCGTTCCTGATTTTTGGAGACGGGACCAGAGACTGAGTCTGCATCTGATACACAAAACTTAATCAAGAAAAGATCACAACTGGTGGAATGTTAAGGAAGCCAACATGTACTCGATCTGAGCATTTGATTCATTCATGTGTTTGAAAGTGTAATTCATCATCACAATTTAATAAAAATATCATCAAACAATAATAGCAGCATAAAAATACTATACATCAACCAACTAAAAAGCCCAAAAACTGATACTTCTACTGATCAAGCTAAACAGTCGCCATGGAACCAAATCACAAATTATCTAGTTTACACAGCAATCATTTTACCAGGGGATCTTAGCAAGAAATTAGTTCACATATCAACACTGATGTTCGTTAGAAAATTCTTCAGTAACAATGAAAATGGAGGTAAATGATAATTATAATGGTCGAGTACTTTCATAATTTAATTTTGCTTTCTAAAATTAAGTAATCACTATCCATACCTAATCCTTATAGCGACACTCATCAATCGTTCTCATATATCATAAATAATAACGGGACGAAAAATAAATTTCATTCCGATCCCCGTTGTTGAAGAATTGAAACAAATGCCCGACGGTTTCCTTCAAGAAGCCCTTTAAAATTTGATAATTTAATAAAGGGGAAATGAAGCCTAAAATAAACCAGAAATTGTTCTTCACTGAAAAAACATCCAGCTGAGTATGAAAATCATAATCAAATTCAACAGGATAGATGAAATAAACAAATCTACTTTAAAAAAAAAAAAAAACAAATAAAACAAACTGAAAGCTAGAGTGTGGATATGGAAAAAATTCGACCCAAAAAAAAAAGTATAATTAAATCAAACCTTGCAACGACGATCAGTTCTTACGAATTCAACTCCAACTGATGCCCTGCGTCCGACATTTTTGGTGGAGAGATAAAACCAGACGAGGCGAAGACACACCGGTGGGATTTATATCCAGGCTTTGTTTCTAAGAGGGAGATTTTAGGGTTTTTTTTAGAATATTTTAATTTGATTTTGATAATAATTATATGATAATTTTATTTTTATTATTGTATATATTTTTGGATGGGTTGGAACTTGGAAAACATATATTACATCTGGTAGCAGTAGGTGAGATGCATACTAATTTTATGCAATTTTTCAAATTTATTGAATTAAATAATATTTATATGAATTTTAAAAATAAGAGTGAATTGAATGAATGCACACTATGTATCCAAAATTAATCCTTAATTTTAATTTTAAAAAAATTTGTGCATCTTAATTTAATGTTGTAAAATTTTCATGCTGATTGTATCAAGCGATATTTATATGATGTGAATCTTAATTAATTAATTATGTGTTGTGTGCAGGGTAAGGTGATCGGAGGCGACTCCTGCGTTGGGTAGATTTCAATATGGTTATTTCTTTGCATTTCATTTTTTTAAATTTTAGATTTCCCTTTGTTTTTAAAGAGAAATATGATGAGATTACTTATATCGGTCTTAATTTCTTTTTATTCCTCCATTTTCTAGATCTGTGTTTGTTTTTATTTATCTACAATATTTGGTTTTGAAGATTAATTGATTTGAAATTCACATTTGTTGAGATAAACAAGAAGAGGTGTGATGAAATAACTATCCACTTGATGAGTAACATTTGAAGAATAATTTATTAATACATGAAGAACAATTGGGTGACTTACATAATGTGTTTATGTGCAGAAAAAATATATACTTCTGTGCAAATATTTTGAACATATTTGTAAATATAGTGACTTTCTTGAACCTATATGTAAATCATCCAAAATATTACTCATCACATCAATGTGTTTTACCCCTCTTTATAAGTTGTGTAGTTAAAAAAAATGAAAAAAAAAAAATAACAAACAAAACGGTGGTCTAGTTAATGATTTTTATTTATTTTACTCTAAGAATGAAATATTTTAAATTTTAAATACAAGATTATATAGTGAAATAAATTATAATAGATGTTTAAATTAAAATAAATGTTAACTTTGATAGTATTGGATATACTTTATACTCAAGATTGTAGAAGTCAGAAATCGGTAATCAGACGTTTTTTGACCGCCTAGCGCCTAGGCCACCTAATTTTTTTAATTAAAAAAAAAAGATAAAAATACAAATTTATGACCGCATATGGCCGCCTAGAGGTCTGAAAATGCCTAAATTTGCCGATTTTGCAGAATTTGGGTCGGCAAGTGGCCACTTAGGCCGATTTATGCATCACTGTTTATACCCAATATTTATTTTTGAATAAAATGTTTTCTTACCAACCAAAAAAATAGTAGAAATTAAATTTATTTATCCATGTACCAATTAATTTTATTAATTTTTTACTACTACTATTTTTCTTTAATATGAACTAATTTTATTAAACTTTTTACTAATATTATTTTTCTTTAATATGAAAAAATTATATTGTATATATGTTAGTGTATTAATTTAATTAATTATATAGTTTTTAATTATGTAAAATTCATAAAGAAAATCTTACTTTAACTTAATAATCCAAATAAAAATTATTTAAATACAATCATATAATCAGATGGGTTAGCTTATTTGGCCACTGGACTTCTCACTTTAGTAAGTGATCTAGGTTTTATTTCATTTGTAAACGAATTAAGGGAGATATAAAGTCTCTTGAAGTACTTGGTCACTTGAAGATATAGATGCAACATTTTATTTCTATTGACTTATATATATAGATAGATAAATGAATGTTAAAAATTTTGGAAAGTCAGAACGCTCGAATCATAGGGTGTGCCCAACCTTTTAAAGTAGTATATAAACGTTAATTTATTTGATAAAAAATTATATGAACTCGAACACCATTTCGATTTTATCAACTATCATTATTATATAATGAACACTATCACTTTTATGTATATTCACAATTATTTTTATACATATAAACTATCATTGATAAAAAAATTAAGTATATTTTTATATAACAATGATAATATATATGAATAGCAGAGTAATTATACATAACAATTATATGAGTTCATGTGAACTTGGGTTAATAAGAGACCTACCAAACCTTTGTTCCTATTTCTTTATCCCAATCCCTACAAGTACAACTAGACAATTCTATAGCGTCTGTTTTGAAATTTTACAAAATAGCTTATAAAATAACTTTTTTTTTTAAAAAACTTGTAAGAAAGAGCTTTAAAAAAAAATATTTTAAAGTTCTAAAACAGGAACTAAATTGTTTTCATATCAATTAGGTTTAAAGTTGTTATTCGAATAAGGTAGTCGAGAGCTTGCCTTGTACTTTGAATTGAGGTTGTTTATTAGTATAGATGAACTTGAATTCATATACTTAATTTAAAACGAACCAACTAATTTGAACTAGTGTTTTTATAATCGAATCGGTGGTTAATCCGGACAAAGCACCGATTTTTGGTTCAACCGGTTGTACCGACGGTCTAACCGTTAAACTAATTTCGTTATATTTTCTAACATTATATATGTTATATTAAAAAATAGAATAAGTTACATATTTTCATATAAAAATTTATTTTATTATAAATTACATATTGAAATACGCACAATAGAATCATAAACAATCAAAATTAAAATACTCAAAATAACTCAAGTTATAATATCAGATTGTAACTAATGACATGTCTCATAACTCATGCGTAGTAAACTATCAAATTAAAATATTACTATGAAAATGTAAAATATATAAATTGCAGAATAAATTAATTTTGAGGTTGTGAAGTGTCTCAAGATTTAATTAAAAAAAATAAAAAATAATAGGCCGGTTCAACCGGTTTTGGCCAGTTTTTACCGATTTTGACCAATTTTTTTCCGGTTGAACCGTAAAAATGATTTTTAAGGAGTAACCGAACTGATTTTATGTCTGATTTTTGGTTCAACCGATTCTCAAAAACAGTGATTTGAACTTATTTTCAACCCGCTAATATAATGGAGCGAGCATAAGCACGACTCAATTCGATTAACAATAATTATTAAATTAAAATTTTCAAATTTATTCTTAAACTCACACTTGATGTCCCGTGAAACTTTCAAAATAACTAATAGTTCAAAGTAAATTAAAAGTACAAATAGTTTGGGAAAATTATCTTTACCATCCTGTAATTTTACCTCTTTTTTTATTTTGATCATGTTAACTTTTAAATTTTGATTTTCATCCTATAACTTTACCTCTTTTCGTAAGTGGATGGGTATATCGCAGGACTAATTTTTTTTTATATAAATTATAGGACGAAAATTAAAATTTAAAAGTTTATAGATTAAAATATAAAATAGATAAAGTTATAGGACGAAAATTAAAATTTATAAGTTAGTAAGACCAAAATGGAAAAAAAGATAAAATTACGAGACGAAAAAAATTATTTTCTCTAAAAGAATGTTCTTTTTTAGTTTTAAATGACTTTTAAAATCCTCTATTTGAAAAGCCTTAAGTCTTATATGCAATGCACCAGGTGTACCATGTACTGTGCAACTCAAGTTCATTTTTTATATTATTGAAAAGTGTATTTTTAATGTTGTAAATTTTTAATAATAAATGATGTAACTTTTTAAGAACACACTTGAGTTGCACGGTGCACCTGATGCACAGAAGACTTACTCGGTTACTCCTTTGAAAATTAGTAATGTCTAGGAGATTTTAAAATCTATGTACCTTTTCGAATTTTTAAATAGAATAAGTTTGAGTAGGTCTCTTGTGAACTCGAGTTCACACGAACTCGTATTACTGTTATATGTAAGAATTATGCCTATTATAAAAATATATTTAATTTTTTAACAGTGATAGTGTATATGCATCATAGTAATATTGTATATATATAATAATGATAATTGATGAACCTGCGTTCACCATGAACTCGAGTTCATACTAATTTTTGTTAATATGTTTTATGATAGAGTAAAAATATAATAATATTTAATTGATATATTTTATAATTTAATTTACGTAAAAATAAAATAAAACTTAAAAATATATTTTTAAAATTCAAACTAGGATGAGTTTTAAATTTTAAGACCCAAATCTAAAATTTTTTAAAACTTAAAAAAGCATACCATAATAGTTTTGGTTGTCAAATATTTAAAATCACTTGATCTTTTTTCTAAAGTTTTCGGATTATTCTAGATTTGGATCCTCAAATTTTGAATAAAATGAAGATTTTTTTATAACAAAAATAAATTACAAATAGAGTTATATTTATATAATCCGATTAGAAGAACAAGAAAACAAACTGTTTTCGCCTCTCTCTCTCTCACCAATTTATATACAGAACTTCTCTTGGAGGCACCGTCTTTTCGTTTCCCCCCCAATTTCTCAGCTCCCAACCCTAATTTTAATTCAATCTTTCCACAATTTCAAAATCCAAGGTCCGTTTTCAATTCTTTTGAGTGCTGATCTCCGATTCTTGGTGCTTATTTTACTTGATTTCGATCTCTGTTTCCCACTAAAATTTGTCTCTTGATCTCGGAGTTTATGACGGTTAATCGGCGGATTTCTCGACAGAGTTGATGGACGGCCATCGATATGCCTCAACTGCGTAGCGGAGCGCGCAGAGGCCGCCGACCCGCTGCTGCAGCTCCCCGACCCGAACAGAAGAAGGGGAAAACCCGGAGTAATAAGGCAACTGGACGAACTGCTGGAAATCGAACAGCAGAGAATACGGATAATAACATCGGCGCTGGTACTAAGAACAAAGAAATCTTGGTGGTGGCTGACGGTGGTGGTGGTGATAGTGAAGGAAGAAATATTGGTTCTGCTTTAAGACTGCACAAGGTTGAGGACAATAATAAGGGGGTCGAGGAGGCAGCAGAAAAAAAGATGGATGAGTGTGATAGCGGTGGTAATGGAAGCGATAAGGGGTTGGGAGCTGAGGATGAGGGAAGCTGCGCTCCTATTCCAGAAAGGGTTCGTTATATTAACCATTTAGGGTGTTTTTCCTCCTCCTTTTGTGCATATTCTATATCTGCAGATAATTTGAAGTTGTCTGTTATCTGTAAATTTGCATTTTGTGGCTCTTGGTTGGATTAAGGCATTGTTCTTGAGCTGAAGTTCTAATTTTGGTCACCTTCTGTTATAGTGTATGAGTAAATTGGATTGAGTTGGCTTTCCCTTACTCTTAAACCTGTAGACACATTTTTAAATATTTGTATGCTTTATTTTAAACCTGGAAACACATTTGTGCATGCTCTTTAATCTTTGGTATACTTTTGACTGTAGATTTAATGACATATTTATAATTACTCTGTATGCATAAGCTGCCTAAGTTGATATTGTTTTATAATTGTTTATGTGTGCAGGAAGTTCGTATTTGTGGCATTTCTTATGCATTTTCTGTCTTGTTGCATTCATTTGAAAGTGTTGGTACTATATAATGAAGTAACATTTGGCTTGTCCACATTACTATTGACCAGTTGGATTTCCTTCAGATTCTGGTGTCTGTAGCTGGATTGTATTTAAAAAATTTCTTCCATGTTTAATATAGTTTTCTTAAGGAGTCTCACTGAGAACTGATGCTACCTTTACCCTGCCATATCTGGCTTAAGCTTTTGTTAATTTGTATCTGATTTATGTGTGGTAGGTTCAAGTTGGTGGTTCTCCAGCTTATCGAATTGAGAAGAAACTCGGGAAAGGGGGGTTTGGACAAGTGTATGTAGGTCGACGAGCTAACCCCCCGAATCTGAATGAAAGAACTGGTCCTGGAGCTGTTGAGGTATGTACTTTCTCCTGTTATTCGCACAGGTGAACTGTTTCTGCAGGAATATATATATATCACTCTTTGTTTCCTTTTAGGTTGCCCTCAAATTTGAGCACCGGAGCAGCAAAGGGTGTAATTATGGACCGCCTTATGAATGGCAGGTGTACAGGTGAGATTTTATTTTTATTGTTTCCATACTATTTAATTTTTTGTTACATGATTCAAATCCACGTTGAAGGTTGCAACAGTAATCATTCCATAATTAGCCGATTTTTCTGGACGTGGAAGTCTGAACAGTTTCTTATGTTCTTCTTTAGTGCACTTGGTGGGAGTCATGGCATACCACGTGTACATTACAAAGGACGACAAGGTGATTACTATATTATGGTATGTGACTGAAATGCACCATATCTTCCAGACCATTTTCCTTCATTTTTTTCCTACTACATTGGGTGTGAAAACCTTTGCAATCTTTGCAGGTTATGGATATGCTTGGTCCTAGTCTTTGGGATGTATGGAACAACAATTCACATACGTTAGTTAAATCCTTCTCAACAAATATAGTTCATATGCATTCTTTATAGTTTCCAGCTTAATCTTTCATAACATATAAACCACCTTTTTGCAGAATGTCCATTGAAATGGTGGCCTGCATTGCCATTGAAGCCATCTCCATTTTGGAGAAGTTGCATTCTAGAGGGTACTTTTCAAAAAAAATAAAATAAAATAAATTCTGCTAATTCTTCTTCTGGCAGCATAAGCTTTGATATTTGAATTTTTAATGATTCCACTGTAAAGCACAGTAGATTAACTCGATGTATTAAAATGATTTATATGCATATATTATATCTAATATAGTAATATGTGCATCTTTGTGTGTGTATCGGAAGAGTGTCCTACGGATGCCAAGTAGGAAGTCTTGGAATTCTGTATAACGCACAGCATGTGCACAAGTAAGCATTGTCTTACAAAGCACAGGCTGTGGTGTTTGTATATCGATGATGAAAGATGAATCTATATTTTTTCTGGGTCTTAAAGAAATCATGTCAAATATAATTATTAATGAAGCTATCAATTTCGTAGTACTGTGTGTATATCAATTTCAGTCATTGTATTATATCCATGCTCCATGATGGATGTTATGTTTTCGACTTTACATTTTTTTCTTCTGTTAGGGATGTATACTTTATGCTTCTTCTGGTGAGCGTCCTGGCTCTTACATTTATTTCCTCTTTTACCGGGAGTGATCCTTGGTTTTTGTGTTTGTTTTTTTGGTTTGCTGTGGTCCTGTGGATATGGCATGATTTGGAAGGGAAAGTAGGAGTTAGTGGTTTCCTTCCTTTGTTTGGTTGTTCAATTAGTTTAGAGGATTTCAAATATAATTGAAAATGGTTTCTGATGATGTTTTGTTTGTGGGATAGTTGTCCTCTAATTTTCCTATGATTGAACGGGATTTTTACATCTGTTTAAACCCTCGGGGGCCCCCCCCCCCCCCGCAACATTTTGGCCGGTTTTATTATTCAATATTGTGCAAGTTTTACTTTGACCAGCCTCTTAGTTTTGTTTCCATGTATATTTCTCACTGTTTCTTTCTGCAAGCTCTGCAGATATGTGCATGGGGATGTAAAGCCAGAGAACTTCTTGCTCGGTACACCTGGATCCCCTGATGAGAAAAAACTATTTCTGGTTGATCTTGGATTGGGTAATATACCCTCTGCCACACTGTAGCCTTTGTATTTTAAAATTGTTCTTGATCTTGTAAAAGTAGTGATCCTTATAAGTATTTACCCAATTTTGAAATTGCAGCTGTCCGTTGGCGTGATAATACTACTGGACTTCATGTTGAATATGATCAACGACCTGATGTATTCAGGTGAATTATAATCACGCCTTTTTCTTAGCATCTATTGTGTTGTTTCTGTTATCTTCCAATTTACACTTATCGGTGCCTGCAAATATTAATTGCTGCAGAGGAACTGTACGCTATGCCAGTGTACATGCTCATCTTGGAAGAACTGGTAGTCGTAGGGATGATTTAGAGTCCCTTGCTTATACACTCATTTTTCTTCTCCGTGGTCGGCTTCCTTGGCAAGGATATCAGGTTGGTGGTTGTGGATCTAAAAATTGGTTTTATTATTGTTGTGTCATTCCTCATTCTTACTCTTTTCTTCTATATAGGGTGAGAATAAAGGCTTTCTGGTGTGCAAAAAGAAGATGACAACCTCTCCAGAAGCTCTCTGTTGCTTCTGTCCTGGACCTTTTAGAAGCTTTGTCGAGTATGTTGTTAACTTGAAGTTTGATGAGGAGCCTAACTATGCAAAATACATATCCCTCTTTGATGGAATTGTTGGACCAAATCCGGATATCAGACCAATCAATACTGAAGGTGCTCAGAAGGTAATCTCAGATTTACTGTGCACTTGTTGTGTTTTCCAAATTATTGGATTTCTCTATAATAAACACTTCTTTGCATTCTGAAGCTCATATATCAAGTGGGACATAAGAGAGGACGGCTCGTGATGGATGATGATGATGACGAGCAACCAAAGAAAAAGGTCCGCTTGGGAATGCCTGCTACGCAGTGGGTCAGTGTGTATAATGCTCGACGTCCGATGAAGCAAAGGTATCACTGGAATGCTTGACAACCAATTTATTACTGTATAATTCTGTTTCAAAATGCTAGTGTGTTATGGCATTTTCTAAAGAATAATGGTTCTAACCTCATTTGATCATGTAGGTATCACTACAATGTCGCAGATGTTAGACTGGCTCAGCATGTTGAGAAAGGAAATGAAGATGGATTATATATCAGCTGCGTGGCGTCATGTTCAAATCTGTGGGCCCTAATTATGGATGCAGGGACCGGCTTTACTTCGCAAGTTTATGAACTCTCTCCCCATTTCCTTCACAAGGTTTCAAATCCTTCTGCAAATCTCACTTCTATAGTTTTAACATGGCATTGTTTATCTTGCATTTCTTTAAGTTGAGCCTACTGATACTTTAATGGCGTTTTGACAATCCTAATTATTAATCATTCTAGGAGTGGATTATGGAACAATGGGAGAAGAACTACTACATAAGTGCAATAGCAGGGGCCAACAATGGGAGCTCATTAATAGTTATGTCAAAGGGTAAGTGTTCACAATTCTAGATTTAAGTTCTGTTGATTTCATATACAGTTCAGTTAATGTTTTGAAAGGGTGTTACTTTAAAAAATATATAGGTACCCAGTATGTGCAGCAGTCTTACAAAGTTAGTGAATCGTTTCCGTTTAAGTGGATCAACAAAAAATGGCGAGAGGGATTTTATGTCACTGCCATGGCTACTGCAGGAACTAGATGGGCAATTGTTATGTCTCGTGGGGCAGGTTTTAGTGAACAGGTATACTGCAATCATTCACAATTTACGGTGTCCAATATACTGATCCAAGATAAATGATTTTTTTTTGCCGCTATTTGCTTATATTCTTCTTTTCTAGGTTGTGGAGTTGGACTTTCTTTATCCGAGTGAAGGTATTCATAGGAGGTGGGATGCGGGGTTTCGTATCACATCAACTGCGGCAACATGGGATCAAACTGCTCTTGTTCTTAGCATTCCTCGACGAAGACCTGCGGATGAAACACAGGAGACACTTCGAACTTCTGCTTTTCCTAGTACACATGTTAAGGTCTGTCTTTTGCTGTACTTGTTCTTGTACTTTGATTAACCCCCCCCCCCCCGCCCCACCCCACCCACCCACAAAAACAATAAAAAACAAAAATCATCACCCGTCTCAAGAGTTGTCATTTGTTTCTTTCAGGAGAAATGGGCAAAAAATCTGTACATTGCGTCTGTGTGCTATGGAAGAACCGTATCTTGAATCATATAATTTTTGTTGGGATTCCTTTAGAGTTCACAATAAGATTAAGCCATCTTCATTGAGCTCTTGTGAAAATCAGAGTCCTTTATTTCGAAGGAAGGGAGACCTTTACCTTGAAGTCTCTTTACCCTTATCATCTCTGCAATCGTGTGTGAACCGATTTAAGCAGTTTTAGTTCTCCAAGACTCCAGTGGGTGTAGCTCACTCATCTGTAATGTTTTATGTACAGTGCTGAACTTTTATTGCTTGAAGGCAGAGTATTTTAGTACAATCGGAATTTTCAATAGAAGATAGATAGATGGTGTTGATTGTGTGTCCTTATTCAGGAATTTGATTTGTCGCAGTCTAATTTATGTGTTTGTATTGACATTTGTATTATCATTGCTGTGTTTCGCTGATCATATTAGTTAATGGTCGGGTGGTAATTGTGATAACATTTCATATTATGTCCTCTTGTGCATATTCTTTGTGTGGTATTTGCAGGAATTTTTGATTCTGTGTCCATGCGACGCTATTCCATCTTATGTTATTCGAAAGTCTTGTACTTTGGGGGGAGATGACAAGGTATTCTACTCTCCACTAGGTTTCTTGTATTGTTGCTGGTTAAAAGTAGCAGAATGACTTGCATCTCTTATGTTAATTTTCTTCTTTTTTTCCCCTTGAAACCCGATTATGGGTCAAAAAACATATATGACTGGCTCTTGCTCTCAGTTGTAGGATGACTAGTGCTTGCATTGGATAATTCCATTTTTTGTTAATTTACGATCTGTTCTAGGGCTTGCGTTTGTAATTTTGCAGGATTTACTTGGAAATTTGCGATGTTGGTTATCCCAGATGATCAGAGGTGCTTCTGAGTTTGAGGTTTGTGTTCAAGTCCATTACACATTTGAACTCCTTTTTAGAATATTTACAACGCAAAGTTGAAGCTTGAAAATAGGATATTTTTAAAGTGTCACTTTCGTTTACATTGAATAGTTACAATAAACTTTAGTAATTGAACTTAATTTTCCAGTGAAAATAATTGCGACTCTTTAGTGAAAACAATTGTGATTGTATAAATATACATTTGTACCTCAATGCAAAATAAATTGCTTAAATTTAGACTTGGTTGAGGATATCTTTAATTAAAACGGTGTAGATGGAGAAAATGATTGTGAGATTATAACAAAATACTAATATAGGCATCGACTCCATTGGCGCCATACTTGGGAGATGCTTGTTTCAAATTCTTCAATGGTAATGGGAATGAAATTTTATTTTTCTCTTTTACCCTTACATATGTTGAATGAGAGTTTATGTTCAAATTGGTTATATCATTAATATTGTGCTCCAATTTTGGAAAAGTTGACAAAAAAGAATGTTGTTGGTTGTGGTATGAGGGATTGATTGAGGAGAATGATTATAAGGTAAGATGAGTGTAATCAAATGGGGGTGATGATTACCTTATTTAGGAGAAAACAATGGTATGTACTATGTACCTTATTTATTCTCATTATATATAATAATTATTATGTATATATTTCATTCCCATTACCATCGAAGAATTTTTTTACCAAGCGCTCTTTTAGTTTTTTCTCAAGGTTAAATTAATTAGAATTCAAGTTTATTTCAGTATATAAAATAGATTTAAACCAATTTTTTTAGGCGGGTGTCATTATTATTGATTTTTAACTTGTGCACCTCTGTTTTACACACGCCCTGCACGAATATATCTGTATGATCAAAATCTGATTTGGTCATATTATGTGTTAAGAATTTTAGAATTTTCATTTAAACAAAATCACAGCAGTTTAATACTAATATTATGGCTTTAAATCAAGAGACACCCAAATGTCTTTTCCGGCCTCATCTACACTCCGCCGCGTTCTTTTTCTTCCGGCCTCATTTTCATTTGGATGGATTAATTTGAAAATAAATAAATTTAAAATATAATAAAGATAAAAATGTACATGCTTCAAATCATAAATTGTAAAGAAATGAGTGACAGGAAAAATAAAGGAGGAGAAAAGATGGAGAAGGTAGAAAGAAGAAATTTAAATGACTTGGACTTGATGAAAATTTAAAACTCTCTATTTTATACATTACTCAAATTTAAGTATTTGTAAATTCATTAACTTGGAGAAAATAATTTTATTTTGTGAAATTCATAAATTTCAAATCCACCAATCAAAATAGAGTCTTAATATATTAATATTTACACATTTTCCTCTAACTTGAATTAAGTCCTCTTACTTATTGATGGTGTTGTGGAATTGAATCATAAAAAAAATGAATATAGTGTCTTGAAAGGACCACTGAAAATTACGACGTGTATGGATAGTGCACAATATATTAACTGAGATGCTAAATTCATAATTTTGTAATGAGAAAGAATACGAAGTAAGGTGATGTTTCATGTTTGATTTAAAATTTCTCAATAGAAATGAGAATAATAATAAATGTATTATCAAAATTAAAAAAAATAAAAAATATACAAAATATTATTTCTCATTTTAAATAAATTAATCATTATTAGTTTATTACACTTGTTTCTTCTATTAATCATCGTTCCGAATCTCAGTATATCTGCAATGTAACAATCAACAACTTTTTTTTATCTATATTTTTTCTAAATAAGCATCCCTATATAAGGTCAATAATGATAGTAAAAAATATCAATTCACATTCTTTATATTTAGTAAGAGAACTAAAGTTTTTGTAGTCCTACAACATGTTAAGAATTTGAATTTGTCTAAATGAAGTAATGAACTACACATTTTTCTATATTGGTAAGTTTAAAAATATTTTGATTTTGGTCCTTTTACAAATTTACATTAACAATAATTTAATTTTGGTCCTTTAAATTTGTCAAAGAGCCAAAATTAAAGTATTTTTGATTTACATGATCAATATCAAAATGTGCAATTTGTGTAGATTAAATTTAAAATAAAAATAAGTTTTGGAATTTACAAATCTTTAAACTTTTGGCTGAATATGATCTGGAAATCCACTTTGATGTTCTTAAGTATCATCTCTTTGTAGTGATTTATGTGTTTGAATATGCACTTTATATTCTCATTTTATTGTGCAAAGATTCAAGATAAGTTTCTCATTTTTTCTAGGAAGTATTTGCCTCAATTACCAAGTGTTTAGATGGCTTTGTGAGATTTTTGCTTGTGATGAAATGTTTGCAATTATTTTTTTCTAGAATTTTTCCTAGGAACTTTTCTAGGATTTTTTACAGGATTTTTTTTTGCTTGTGAAGAAATGTATGGTTAGGAGTCACATATTGTTTGCATTCTAATTTGATGAAGGCATCCAAATAGTTTAAGATTGACAGTTAAACTCATCAGAGTACATGATTCCATAATGATACTATTAAAATAGAGTTGATTAGTTGAATACGTTGTTATTGAAGGCATTCTTTGTTTCATTCCACTTCCAATTTCTCCTGCTGTACTTGTGCGGTTGAGCTCTTTTCTTCTAATTCTTTCTAAGATTGTCATGTACAAAGATTAACACTATCATATATTTTGACTATCGATATTACATAGCATGACTATCATTATCACGTAGCATTAGTATCACTATTATGTAACAAATAATATTATTGTCATGCAAATTTATTTTCACTGTAATTTACAAGTGCTATCACTTTCATGCACAAAAACTAACAAAGTCTATGGATTTACACATTTTGCACATAATTGTTTCTTGCATTGAGTTAAACTTCATCTACTTCAAATCAAATTGGTTTCATGTATTTATATTTAGACTATAATTTATTGACAAAATATCCAAGCTCATGTTGGATTCATCGTTTGTTGTAAAATAATTCATTGTGCTCTTCTCCTTCACTCATCCACGATGCATAAGCGCGCGCCATTTCAATGAAATATAATCCTCTATGTGATGTGATTCACACAGATATATTTGCAATATGATTCGCGTGATAGTGCTGTGATATGAGAGAGAGAGAGAGAGAGAGAGAGAGAGAAACAATCGCGACAAAAATGTGTGATAGAGAGAATTTATGTGAAAGAACAAAGTGTGGGAAAGAGAGAAAATTTATGTGAGAACAATTGTAGCGAGAGTGCAAGAGTGACATTTCTGGTCAAAATTTGAGGTGGATCACTAAGGTTCACGGTAAACCCGAGTTCACGGAGACCTACTCTTTTTTTGATAATTTTGTATTTGCATTTTCTAAATTATAAAATTTATTTTTTGTTTTATAAAAGAAGATATATACGAGTAGCTAAAATGTGTTTGAAAATTTACACCACTTTTTAGTTGTGTTTGAAAATTTTGTAGCTGAAATGTGTGATACATTTGAATGCATTAAGCATCCATACAATTACTATGGCCCCGTTTTCAGCGTCTTCTTCAATGGTGATAAGTATTTTTTAAATATTAATGTGATCTAATTTTTAAATTATAGAAATTTTTTTGATCTTGTAGTTATGACTGTAAACACCCCTATATACACTTTTTTTTTAGTTGTGTTTAGCTATACCGCATCCATATAATTACTATACACACCATTTTTTTTAAAGTTGTGTTTAGATATGCCAATAGCTAAAAAGTGTTGTACATGTTAATGTACTAAGCAATTTAGTGGATGTTGAATGGCCCAACTTATACTTTAAAAAAAAAAATTATTTAAAATTTTATGATTTGTTCAACTTCCTATTTTATAAAAGCCCAAATTGAGTACATTTTCAACATGGTTTTCTAATTATTCTTTTAGATTACTTCTATTTTATTTATTAATTCTTAATTAATATTTCTATATTCTAAAGATTTTGTTGGATTAAAATCAATTTCCCACATGTACTAATTTTTTATCAGATTGCAAACTGTACTAAAAGAAATTTACAAAATGCTACCTAAAATTAATTTTTGTTCCTTTTTTGCAGTGCTATATTTGTTAAAATTATACTCATCATTCCATATTATTTATTTACTTAATTTATATTATAATTATTAATATTAAAAAATCGACGTTAAAAAAATCTAATTTTTATAGAACGACGATAACATAATTGAAATTCGATTTTTAACCCCATGAAAGAAATAAGATTTTTTTACCGGCATCGATTTTTATGTGGCAAAAAATAAATATAAATAAATTATTGATATAGATTGACGAATATAATCTTGAAAAATATAATACTAACAAGAAAAAAGAATAAAACTTAAGTATACGTTGCAATTGGTCAATTTTTCATAGTACAAGTTGTAGTTTGATAAAAAGATTAGTACGGATTACAAATTGAAATAAGTGATATAGTACAAGTGACAAATTGATATTAACCCGATTTTGTTACTTAATTGTTCTAGGTAACAGGAAACTCATCCGGCCAAAGACTAACTCACTTTAATCCAAATTTAAGGTATGATTTTCTT
Source organism: Prunella vulgaris (assembly GCA_026898435.1). Lineage (NCBI taxonomy): Eukaryota > Viridiplantae > Streptophyta > Magnoliopsida > Lamiales > Lamiaceae > Prunella > Prunella vulgaris. The sequence goes on from JAPKLY010000026.1 coordinate 1,150,918, forward strand.
ACTTTGTATCTCTTGAATGTTTTGTGTCATCAATAAACATGTGATTATTTGATAGTAACTATTAGTTATTGTATAAAAATATGATAACAATTTAATTATGACAATGAGGTTTCACCCAAATAGTAGTTTGCTTGTACCATATATCTTAAAATGTTATAGATTGAAGGAGTATGATTAAAAATGGATGCAGAATTTAGTAGTAGATGGACTGAAGAGTATAAACGTTCGTCATACTAATATCTTTGAACAATAAGTATATTCTGACAATTTTTTTATATTTTTTCAAGAGTTAATATTTTTGATTAATTTTAAGCTCGTGTATCTTTCGAAATTTTTGTCCCGCACATAGTATTAATGTTTAAAGTTTATTTATTCCCTTTTAAAATATGCTTAGGATGAAGTATATATATGTTGGAAAGGATAGGAACGTTTTAAATTATAGGTCTAAAATAATTTGGAGTTAATTTTATGCGAGACCGTATTATAATATGAAACAATTAGATGAGATATAAATTGAACATGATTTATTATCACTTTGGTAAGAAATATGTGTTAATTTATATGGTGTCATATAAGTTTTTGTCAATCATTTGATAAGTGTAATTTTGAACTATTTTTGCAAGTTACCGAGTTTAAATAAGTGGGTTGTGTACTTGGTAATTTGGAGAACAAGTCCTATATAAGTCTGTCTTATGCATTAAACGTGATATTTTTATATTATTTCAAAAATTTAAGTATTTCAACACTTTTTAATGTAATGTTCATCCGTTCAAGATTATTTTAGAAGTGACATACACATAAAGAAATTGAGATTTAATGAAAGAAAGTAGAATAAAAAGGTATTTTAATGACTTTTGTATATATGTATAAACTGTTTTTTTTATAAGGTGTAAAAATAATGTTGTGACATAAAAAATAGATAAGTAATAGAATGGTAAAAAAATCTTAAGACAAACAATATAGAAATATATATAATACAAGTAATAGAATGGTAAAAAAGTAAAAAATATAGGAAAAAATGAGAATAATTAAGTAACAATAATTACAAATAAGAGAGAAATGTACGGATATAAATTTAAGAATTTATTTATAAAAAATAAAATAAAAAACATTTAATAAAATAAATAAAATATAAAATTTATATAGAGATAGAGGAATTGCATCTCATTTATAAAATCATCTCGCATAAATATTAGAGTTTTTGTGGTTGAGAAGTTTCATAATTTTGGCTGCTATTAATAGCCTACTCCTATAATATATTTGTTTTAATTTTAGTACTGTTATAATTAAAATTTTCCTAAAGTCAAATATTTTCGACCGCTACATGATCTGAAAATATAATTTGATGTTCTTAATTAAGCATCATCTTTTTGTAGTGATTTATGTGTTTGAATATGCCCTTTATATCTCATTTTATTGTGCAAAGGATCAAGATATGTTTCTTATTTTTTCTAGGAAGTATCTGCCTCAATTACTGAGTGCTTAGATAGCTCTTGGAGACTACTTTTTCTTGTGATGAAATATTTGCAATTATTTTTTCTAGAATTTTTTCTAGGATTTTTTTTTTTTTTGATCGTGCTTGTGATGAAATGTATGGTTAGAAGCCACGTATTGTTTGCATTCTAATTTGACGTAGGCATCCAAATAATTTAAAATTAAAAGTTTAAGATAATATTAAAGCTTTCAATTTCTCATGTGTGGTTGGCTCTTTTCTTCTCATTCTTGCTAAGCTAAATAGTGATTATCATTGAAAAGGAAAAGGAAATCGTGGACCATATCCCAGCCCAGGATTACAAAGCAAACAAGTTTTAAAAAAAAAAACAAGAACATATGTTACAGATGAAATAAACTCAGACGAAATAAAAAAAAAACACAGCCTTAGGACCCATATGTTACAGATGAAATAAACTCAGACGAAAGATGACCCCGCCTCCATGCTGCAAAACATGAAAAAATTAGATCGTCTAATTCAACAACACTCCCAGATTCACATATGTTGAGTAATTCTCCTGCTCAGTGTGACCGCCTTCAATCTAGGATAAAATGGCGTGGGTTTTTTTTTTTTTTTTTTGGTGATTGTTTGGTTTTTTCTTCGATCAACAGGAAAAAAAATGGAAAAGGGGTTTTCTTCTGTCAAATTGTGGTTTATTAACCCTTTATGCACTGTTTTCAGAACGAGACCGAATCTGTCAGTTGAACCGGGAACTGGTCACGGAACCAGTTCAGTTATACAAAAAAAAATTGTTTTACGATCAAACAGGTCAAAACCGCTCAGATATGCTCAAAACCGGTCAAACCGGCTATTTAAAAAAAATATTAATATTTACTTATTTTTATTTGTCTTCCTAATCCTAATCAAATATTTATTTTATTTAACATAGAAAATATTAAAAAATAGGTATAAATTATTTAAACGGTTGAACCGCCGGTCCAACCAATTGGACCTAAACCGTGAAACAGTGTCTTGTCCGATTTGATCACTGGTCTAATTATAAAAAACACTGCCTTTATGTATGCCCGCTATTTTATCCTCAAGTGTGGAGCACTTGATATTTTTCCTCCAATAGGTAAATAAAAAAAAAAAAAAGAAAAACAGAAAATTCTTGTCACCGACTGGATTACCTTCATTTTCCGATCATAGGACTGAAAATTAATTTTTTAAAAGCTTATAGGACGAAAAATAAAAGTTCAAACGTAACATTAATCTTCTAAAAACATGCATATTTGAACGAATAGATAATTTTATCTTTTAAACTAAATATATTTCTACATGTCGTTTCCTCAACTACTTTGTTCTGATAGCACAAGATTATGAGTAAGTCTCTTGTACACCAGTTACATCGTGCAACTCAAGTACATTTTAAAAAAGTTACATAAAATAATATTGAAAAGTTACACAAATTATTACTGAAAAGTTACACCATTAAAGATACACTTTTCAGTAATAACATGTGTAAATTTTCAGTAGTATTTTGTGTAACTTTTTAAAAATGTACTTGAGTTACACGGTGTAACTGGTGTATATAAGATTAAGCCCACGATTATAAGGTCAAAGCCCGCGTCACTTAATTTATTTATTTCTATATTTCAGTTCTAGTCCAGTATGTTTATGAGCTTTTTTCTATTGAATCTTTTTTTGCACTTAGAATTCATATTGCCGTAAGACCTATATATTCTGAGGACTTGATTGATGAAATAATTAATTGTTTTTTTTTTCTTTGCCTATCTTTAGGGTATTCTTCAAATCAACGTAAAATAGAAGAACTTGTTCATGATTGTTACGCCCGCTGCATTTGTTAGTACACATATATTTAAGGTTGCTATTATTTTCAATGGCTTTCCAAACTAAGACACTTGTACATGACATTACATATAAATGGGCATGCGTCGGTATTTTCATTAATTAGGGGACATTAAAGTTTTATGTTTTTGGTATGCTCCATTTAGGCCAGATTTAATTTGAATAAACGTCCATACTATTATATTAATTTGATTTCAACGCAACATATATATGTGCACATTTGATTTCATTTATAGAATTTTATAATTATTTGAAAACAAAGTACACTTAATTATTTGAAAAAAATAGAAATAAAAACACTAAAACTTATACGCAATTACTAATGTTCACCCAAGTATTATTATTATTGTGAATTGTTTTTGGGGTGTTGTAAATTGTTCTTGGGATATTGGGGTATTTACATATTCTACATTTCTCAACCAAAAACATCACTGCATGAGTACGTATTTACGTTTCCTCATATACAAAAAGATGCACTTACCACAACTTTTGATTCTTTTTCATGTCTTGGATCTGTTTTCTTACCACCATTAAAATTTGATTGAATCAAGTCCAATGATTCTGAGATTGCAGTATATGAGGAAATCCAGATAGCTCTTTTTTTTTTTTTTTAAATAGCAATCTTTTTCACGATTTATATTAATATAAAAAATAACATTAGACATTTATAAATTTGTCAATTAAGGGAGAGAAGTATAAAAGAATATATTAAATTAAAAATAATAAGAAATCTTTTAATAGGGTAAATTAAGAAAAAAGAGAGAGGGAAAACTAGTAAAAACACACATAATTAATTACAAACCAAATTTCATTTTTATTTTTATGGGTATATATTGATGAGTTATTCTTGAGGTATTTACTTAGATTTATTCTTGTGGTATTATTATATGCTTGTTCTTGAAGTATTGATACTTATTCTTGGAGTATTGATTGGTTATTCTTGGGGTATTTAATTAGACCCGAGATGATAATAGTGCTATTTAATTAAAAAAAATCAATTAATATTGAAATCAACAAAGATGGAAGGATACAATTATATGGCGAAGAAGAAGTCGGCACTAGGAAGGACATTGAGATGGCAGCGTAACAATTCCTTGTTGGTATTAGCAGATACGGCGGCGCACTCCCCGGAGCTTATGAAGAAGAAGGTGGAGTCAAAATGATTTGGGGTATTATTGAATTAGTCTACGAGTATTATTGAATTGGTTTTAAAGTATTGATAAGTTGGTCTTGGGGTATTGGTATGTTGTAACAACTCACTAATACCCCCAAGACCAATTCAATAATACCCCAATTCAATTTGCCACTTTAATGGGAAAAAAATATGAAGTTATTAAAAACACACACGACAGTACATACACACATGGAAAAAGGAAAGTTATTAAATACACACACTAAGAATTCTATTCCCATCACACATATGGATCATACTCTCTAGATTTTGAAAAAAGAAAAAGAAAATTTAAATAGAGGAATCCATACAATGAACTGGAAAATAACTGGAGTAGATTGCATAGTTTAATTTTCCATCATTTTTTTCGAAGTTCCTTTGTTTTTTTTATGAGAATCTGCATACCTGCTATTTTCATGGAGATTTGGCGAAGAAGATGATGACGGTTGTGCGAAGACATAGATGACTTGGTCAAAATTAAATTAAAGTCTAAGTGCATGCACAGGGGACACACTCAAATTTATATGCACTGCAAAAAAGTTATTATTTTTATAAAGTGATAAATTTTTAATAAAAAATGATAATATATTTTTTATAAAAGCGGTCATATTTTATTAAAATTTTATCAATTTTTGAAAGTGATAGGACTGATATCATACAATACAAGACTTACTCGCATAAAAAAAAATTAATAATAACAAACTTTGACCGATAAAAAAAACTTGCTCGAATTTAAAGTTATCCAAAAAATGACTTGAATAATGATTTGAGAATGACCTAAAAACAAAAACAATAAGCCAAGATGTGATCCTGCATTAATATATCTCTACAAAAGTTTGTGAAATAAATCCCCATCTTCACTGTTCCATTTGAAGATTCGTCGATCCATGCATAATTCCTTGATTAATTTCGATAAAAAAAACAAAATAAAAACTCTAAATATGACGTGTATGTAAAATCAAAGTCTTTCAACTTAAGATAAAAATCAGGACCTACCAAGATTAAAGGAGGGTTCAAAACTAATTATTAATATTTAAAGACAATCTTAAAACCTACCAAACTAAATAAACGTTTCACTGAAAATGTTTGACGAACGAATTTAACGATGAAAAAGTAGAATAATATTCTTGTATATATTTTGAGAGAGAGAGAGAGAGAGAGAGATCGGACGTTGCCCTTAATTAGATATTCTCGCAACTCCTACGTCATATCATTTTCTGTCTTATAATTTTGTTTTTTTAACTTATAAATACTCATAATATATTGGCCGGTTTTCTTTAATAAATTTTAGTGATATTTAGCAAGACATAGACTCATCATGAGTTGCAGAAGGAAAAAAAAGAAAAAAGAAAAAAGAACTCGAGAGAAAATTTAAAAAATTGTTCTTTTTATTTGTTTTTCCAAAGAATTGAGTTGGTTTCGATAATTTGTTGCGCTATTTTTATAAATATTCTAAATTATTTTATTATATTAAGTTTTAGTCTTGCTTCTCAATTCATAATAAAATTAGCTCTTGATTTAAAATAAGATAAAGTAAAGGTTCACTAATTTGAATGTTTGAACTTTACTTTGTGCTTTAAATCCATTTAATTAGTGAATACATAATTATAAAATATTTGATCAATTAACAAAATCGACGTCATAACTTTGATTGATTTGATAGCTAATTATATCCTTAATTTAATTAATAACAAAACTTTTTATAAATAAATACCACAAAATATATATAACTGGACTATTAATAATATTCACTAATACACTACACATTTTGTCCATTGCTACCAATAAATATATCTCATGATACCAATAAGTATATCTTTGTGATATAAATTTCATATTATAACAAATTTCACATGAGCACGTACGGCTCTTAATAATATTATTATTATATATGAAGAATCAAAGGTGACGACCCATTTCATTCTTATCAACAAGGTGAATTAATTTTTTAAACTTTAAATTTCTCCATTTTGGATATGGGAATATTTGATTTCCTAATTAATATTATTTTTAAACAACAAATTAAACCCTATAATTTGCCTATAAATACAACACCCATTTAATTAAAACCCTATATCCACATGAACATTTTCTTTTCTCAGTATACCACTTATTCAGTGTAAGTTGTTTTTTTAAAATCCCTTTTAATTTAATAGTAGTTGCCTTCGTTTTCTCTTCTCTTTGGAAAACCACCAAAATCTCCCGCTATTAACACTAATATATATATATATATATATATATATGCCAGTAGGCTAAAATGTGTCGTGTAAACACCACTCAAATTATATATTATGCAGTGAGGGAATCATAAATATTTGTGCTTTTATATTTGCAATTGATTGTACTATATTATATTATAATAATATTATTATGATGTGATTCATCTTGCTCGTAGAAATGTCACTGATTTGATTAGCTGGTTTTGCTAGGGTTTCAAGCCATTACTATTCGGTCCATTGTTCTAAAAATCGGCAGATTTTACCAATTAGTCGGCCCTTTGTCGACCCAATTTACACTAAGTCGATAAAGAAAACTAGGCCGATTAGACACTGACTAGACAACAATTAGATGACGACTTAGCCATTCCCGATTAGACATATTTCTTCATTTTTAATTTTTTTTGCAAACCCTAATTAATTATAATAAAAATAAATTAAAATTAACTAAAATATTAATTTTAATATTGAGATTGGGGTGATGTTAATTTTTTTACTGTTTTATGTATAATTTATTATTAATTATTAAATAATTAATTATATTTATTGTTTAGTTGCTTTCGAATATATCGAGGACTAGTAACTCTAGCAACCTAGACCCTAGTTGTTCGATCGACTAGCGACTTCGGTCAGCCTTCAATTATTATGAATGAATTTTTTTTATAGTTTAGTATTTGCATTTTCTAAAATGTGTTTGCATATATGAACATATTAAGGACTTGTATAATTATTTACACCACTTTTTAGTTGTGTTTAAATATATCGGTAGCTGAAATATATATGTGATACATTTGAATGCATTAAGTATCCATATAATTACTATATACACCATTTTTTCCAGTTGTGTTTAGATATACCTATAGCTAAAAAGTATTGTACATGTTAATGTACTAAGCAATTAATTTAGCGGATGCTGAATGGCCCAATTTTTATTTTTAAAAAAAATTTAATTAACTTTTTACGATGTGATCAACTTCCTGTTTTATAAAAGCCCAAATTGAGTACAAAAGTGCAACCTAGCCACTTATTAATTTCATTTTCAACATGTTTTCTAATTAATTATTCTTTTAGATTACTTTTATTTTATTTATTAATTCTTAATATTTCTATATTCTAAAGATGTTACTTAATTATTCAAGGTTACGGAAAACTCACCCGGCTTTGGCCGACCAACTCAGTTTAATCCAAATTTAAGGTATGATTTTTCTTACTTTGTATCTCTTAGAATGTTTTGTATCATCTATAAGCATGTGATTATTTAGTAGTAAGTATTGAAAGTTTAAATTACAATTCGTCCCATAATTATTTAACAAAATAAATTTAGTCCCAAAATTAATTTTTTATTAAGTTTAGTCCCTAATTTTCTAATAATTCAATTTTAGTCCCAAATTAAAGGTGAAAAGTGAAATAATATTAGATTTTATAAAAATTACATCAATATATATTTTATAAAAATTACCAATTTTGATTTTCATAACAATTTTATTTCACTTTTTACCTTTGGGACTAAAATTGGACCTTATTAGAAAATTTGGGACTAAATCTAATAAAAATTTAATTTTGGGACTAAAATTGGACCTTATTAGAATATTGGAGACTAAATCTAATAAAAAATTAATTTTGGGACTAAATCTATTTTGTCAAATATTTATGGGACAAATTGTGATTTAAACTCTAAATATTAGTTATTGTAAAAAAAAGACATTTTAATTATGACAATTAGGTTTCACCAAAATAGTGATTTGCTTATACCATATGTCTTAACATGTTACAGATTGAAAGAGTATGATAAAAAATGGATGCAGAATTTAGTAGTTGATTGGAGTGAAGAGTAAAAACATTCGTCATATTAATATCTTTAAACAGTGGTATACTCTGAAAAAACCTTTTATATTTTTCATGAGTTAATATCTTTGGTTTTAAACTCGTGTAACTTTCAAAGTGTTTGTCCCCACATAATGTTAATGTTTAAAGTTTATTTATTCCATTTTAAAATCTAAAATCGCATTAGAAAGGCTTAGGATGAAGTATATAAATGTTGGAAAGCATAGGAACTAAAATTATTTGGAGTTAGTCTTGTGCAAGACCCTCTCATACATAAGACGGCTAGATAATGTATAAATTGAGCATGCTTTATTTTAACTTTGGAGAGCGATGTGTGTTAATTTATGTGGTCTCATATCATGCATGAGATGACCCCACGTAAACTTTTGTCAATCATTTGATAAGTGTAATTTTGGACTATTTTTGCAAGTTACCAAATTTAAATAAGTGGGCTGTGTATTTAGTAATTTGAAGAACATGTTTTGTGTATTGATTGTCTTATGTATTAAATGTGATATTTTTATAATATTTTTAAAATTTAAGTATTATGAAACTTTTTAATGTAATGCTCATCCGTTCAAGATTACTTTCCTATTTAAAGTCACTTACATATTAAGAAAAATTGAGAGTTAGTGGGGTAGAATTGAATAAAAAAAAGTATTTTAATGACTTTTATAAATATAAATTACTTCCTTTGTAGATGTATGAAAAATTGAAAATAATATTATGATATTAAAAAAGAGACAAGTATGAAGTTTTTGTGGTAAAGAAAATTACATCTCATGCATAAAATCATCTCTCATAAATTTTAAAGTTTTTGTGATAAAGAAGTTTCATAATTTCGAGTTTCAACCTTTTTTTTTGAAGAGTAGGTATTATGTAATTATGAACTACTTTTTAATAAGGCAAAAAAATCTATTCATAAATATAAACTTTACATTTTGAATAGCCTATGCCAATAACATTTTTGTTTTAATTTTAGTATTATAATTAAAATTTGCCTAAAGTCAAATATTTCCAATTTTGTAATGCTAACCCACCCAAAGCTAAAGCTTTAGGAAGTAATGAAGAAAAAAGAGTGAGCTTCCCTCCCACGTGACTTGTCACGATGAAGACCACTGATACGGCACGTGACATCAATCGGCACGTGTTCGCACGTTGTAGATACATTATCAAATGGACATCAGGGAATCATCTAAGTAAAGAAAGCCGTTGGATGCTCGCCACATGGCGTTGATTAGCGTCACTTTTGGCTTTTGACATGAGCTTAGGTGCTCACATGAGTAGCTGACAACACTCCCACCCTCTGTCACGTGCAATTTGGATTTTGGGCATTAGATGATTAATTTTCAAAAGACTTGTATTATAAAATAAATAATTATTTAGGTTTTAAGATAGATCTGCAGAATATATTATTTAAGTAAAAATAAATAAATTATAATAAAAGGAGGGGAGTGGTTAGATCATAGATGTTTGTGGACGTGTGAGAATCAAAATTGATACTTAATTATATATAGAGGTTGAATTTACTTTTACATCATGCAACAATTACACAATAAAATTATATAATTAAATATAGAAATGAAATGTAATATCAATTTTGATTGAAATATAATTTTAATTGAAAAAATTGTAGGTTATTATAAGTAAAATGTAATTCATAATACTCTTAAAATGTGAAACTAAATTTGACATAAATAGAACGCTATTTTTTCTTGAAACATGTTCAATTGTTGCATATGCAATGTTATCGCCACATGTTCAATTGTTGCATATGCAATGTTATCGCCATATGTATACATGTATCTGTATATATATATATTTATAGCAGGTTTTCTACTTAGGGCATATTTGATTAGGAATGATGGTAGATGTGATGGAGATGAAAAAGATGGATGAAGATAATCCACCGAATAATAAAGTGATGCTTGGATAAGGATGAAAAAGTAGGATTGGATGAAACTTATGTCAAATCAATATGATATTGTATTATTTTATTATTGTTAGTTAGTGTGATAATGATTGTAATAGTAAGTGATGTATTATTTTATTATTATGATTGTGAAAGTAGGAGACAGAATAAATGGGTAAAATAAAAATGGGAAAGAGAATAAGTGGATAAAATAAAAGTAGAGAGAGAATAAGTGGGTGGAAGAAAATGTGATGATAATTGTGTGATAGATATAAATAGGTATTTTGATGAGAAATGGAATTTGTCAACTAAAATTGGATGGGATAGAGGATGACCCATCTCCATCCGGATTGACTTATCCTTAACCTAATATGTTGTTAGAGTATTACTTTAGTGAAACTTGTTTCAAGTATGAAATTTATAGCATAAGATGTATTTATTATTACCGTTATACTTATTTATTGAAATGTGTATGGTATCAACTAACACTATTAGTAAATACATTTTATGATATAATTTTTATTTTAAAAAATTGTTCAAAGAAATTTTTGTGTTTTGAAAGTTGTTCATACTTATTCATGATAAATTTATCATGAAATTATTACAAATGTTAAATATTTTATTAAGAGTATATATTTTTTTATTATGAATATTAAAAATCGGGTCATTGGTATTATATTTTAATCATTATTGATTTTATGACTCAAATTTTTTATATTTCTAATAATTTTTTTAATATTTTTAATTAAATATTTAATATTTTAAAAAAAATCTATTATGAATCATTTTCAAATTTACTCTTCACAGATATTATTATTTTACACTTTAATAATATAATATTAATAAATATATGTAATAATATATGCAAATACACGTAATAATGTAATCTTTGTGCAATAAAAATTCACGACACAAACTCAAAATTATTATTAAGAAAAAATCCAAATAATTAATTATATATAACGGTTTTAAAACTGCCTAATGCTCACTTGGTGAAAATCCAAATTGTTAGCTGTCCTGTCTCCCTGCCCCCCTTCTAACGCAAATAAACCCCTTCCCCTTACTTCTCTCCCCAAAAAGTTCACTCTCTCTCTCCTCTCTCCTTTCTCTCTCACCCACTTTCTTCAACTCTTCCACCTTCATTTCCGTTGATCAATTTTGTTTCTTCTTTTTTCAAGAAATTTCCGATGGACGCCGCGCCGGGATTTGGGGACCACTTCACCATCGACGACCTCCTCGACTACCCCAACGACGATACCCTTGTGTCCGCCGACGGCGATCTCGAGGCGGCGATGACCGCCGACCCCACCATCAACACCTCCTACCTCTCCGCCGCGGAACAGCATTTCCACCATTCCACAATTGCCCCTGACCATGCCAATTTCGCCAGTGAAATTTGTGACCCCGTACGTAATTTTGTCACGCCATTTAAATTCCCTTTCGTAGTTAATTTACGCAGTTAATAATATTTACCCCCCTTTTTTTACAGTACGATAATTTTGCGGAGCTGGATTGGCTGTCGATCGAGGATGAATCATTTGGCAGCGAGGATTTCCAGAAGCTTCAGCTGATACAAGGAATGAAGACCCGAAACGACGACGCTCCGCACACTCACCTATACCAATTCCAGCCCCAAATCACCCAATCGGGCCCCATGCTCCGGCCCGAAATGTCCGTCCCTGGGAAGGCTCGTTCCAAACGCTCCCGCGCCGCCCCGGGGAACTGGACTTCCCGACTCCTCATGGTGTCGGGAACGCCGCCCCCGTCCGCAGGCACCATGTCATCGTCTTCGGAGGAGTCCTCCGAAGTTACTGCTGCCGCAGTTAAAAAAGCTGCGGCAGCAACCAGTGGAGGGGAGGGGCGGCGTTGCCTCCACTGCGCTAGCGACAAAACTCCGCAATGGAGGACGGGGCCCATGGGCCCCAAGACTCTATGCAATGCATGTGGAGTGAGGTACAAGTCGGGCCGGCTCGTGCCTGAATACAGGCCCGCGTCGAGCCCGACTTTCGTCCTGACGAAGCATTCGAATTCTCACCGGAAGGTTCTTGAGCTGAGGAGGCAGAAAGAGATGCAGAAAGCTCAGCTGCAGACGACATATCATCACCATCATCATCACCATCAAAGTATGATCTTTGATGTATCCAACGGCGAGGATTACTTGATTCATCAACATATCGGGCCCGATTATAGGCAGCTCATTTAGAAATAGTTTGGGATGAAGAGTTGGTGTTTCTTTCTCATGGAAAAATTTAGACTTTTTTTTTTTCAAATATTTTTTTGGTGAATTAATTAATACTAGGAGCATTAATTCCTAACTTACTGAAGTTTTAGAACGCATTTTTCCTTAAAGGGAAAAATGGGAATTATGGAAGAAGCTGGAGAAAAGGATAGAAGATAGGACCTAATGTCCCTACGTTTTTGTTATTTTTGGTGCCAAAAATTTGGCAAATTATTGAACCATTTTGCATTACATAAAAAAAATTCTGATTTCTCGCTATTTAAATTTTATGTTTATTCAGGTTGCTGTTGGTTATGTAAATTGCTAGGGTTTCAAGCTTTGAACTAATTATTATACTCAATTTTCCAAATTAATTTTACTATTTAATCTTTTCAGACAGTTAATTAGTTCATGCACTTAATTACTTGATTTTTGTTTATTTTGTTTTCTCCACATGCACTTCTATAGGTATTAGAAAGTTAATTCTAATACACGTTACTCTCTTGGAGATATCACATTATTCTATTTTTATAATTTTGTATGTTTTTTAATCATTGTATTAAGATAACTATATATATATATATATTAATATATATATTTTTCGATTATCGTATAAAAGCCACAATATGATCACATGTGGATGTAATTATATTTTTTTTTCATAAAATATTTGAAGATGTAATTTCACAAATTTTCTTAAATTCATGTACAACATTAAAAGGGAATATTTCTAAAATAATTTTAGGAAAATGTTAGTATATGCAAAGAATTATTCATGATTCTAGAGGATTTTTCTTAATCATTGGTTTAAATTTTTTGTCATCTTCTATTGTCTTAATCCTTGGTTTTAAAAAGAAAATATTTTGGGATGTTTGGTTGACTATTTTTTAATGTGAGTAATGAAAATTAAAGTTATTGTATGTACTTAGAATAATTCTACTATAACTCTAATTTCCAAAAATTAAGAAATCTATCATAATTCAGCCATCAGCCATGACTTTCATTTTATATCTTTTTCATTCCTATAACATTTCATTTTCTTACAATTATATCAAACACTCCCTTACTCTTCAATTCAAGAAACAACTTTGTAAAAATAGAAGTTTAAATCCAAAATTGTTAAAATTATCCTAATTGTAATTAAACAATAATTCTCTAACTTCTTTTTGAAAAATTTACATATAATTTATAAAAAATTGATTCTCCTAAAAAATTATTATGGTTGATGTATATATCATGACACATTGTTTTATTGATATATATATACACACTAATTTATCTATAATAATATATTAAATACATCTAACTATTACTAATTTTGCACCTAAACAATAATTTAGTCTCAATTCTTTATTATCAATTTTACTTTTATACACTAGTTATAATTTTGCTAACAATGTCTTTCTACCCTAAATGCAATTCCACCACTTTTGACTGCTTTTCATGCACAACATGTGATAATACTCACTTTCTATACAATTTATTCCAAGGTTGAGATATTATGAATTTTTATTCTATTTTGATATGGAGAGTTGAAAATTCTAAGTAGTTAAAATTTTATAACATTACATTATGATCACTTTCCAATATTCAGTATAATTCTTTTAATATCTTGTAATAACCACGTCTATTGTCATCGAAACAATTATGTACAAGTTGACTAAATTTAATAATAATATAAATTTTGTTATTTATTAATTCAACAAAAACACAGTTTTTTACATTTTGGAAAGGTATAATATACTTAGATAAAAAATTACGTGAAATAATTTACAAATTAACAAAAATTAACATTTATAATCCCTTTTAAAATACTAATACACCATTATGCAAAACTATTTAATTCTATTATTAATTTCTGCAAAAAGTTATGTAAAATGGATATACAATCTTTTATCACATATATACTTTTTCATCACTTGAATTTTTCTATTGTGCTCTATATATGTACATAATTGATTGAATTAAAAATTACATGTGCATTTAGATATATGTTTTTCATTGACCTCAGTAAAACTATTTATTACTACTAATAAGCCATTTTCATTTATAAATAAAAAAATTATAATCCAACAAAATTACACACTTCCTTACTATGTAGTACTTGTAACGTGCGATCCTAGGCATCTCTGATCCATAGACCTAATTAATAGCATGTACAACATTGTCCTCTGCAAGATGGATTATTTTAATTTCTTGGTAGCAATGCAACATGGTGTTGTATAATTGAAGCAAATGACTCTTAATTAACTAAATTTGTTATCAATATCTAATAAATAATTTTATAATAATTAACTATATTTTGTGCTCAGTATTTTACCAGGATCACATGCCACTATCCTCATGCATCCCTAACTTATTCTTCACCCATTTCACCCCTCAATTTGTCTGCAATTACTTCTTGAAGATAAGGACAAAAGACATACATTAAATTTATGTCAGAAAATGGAACTAAATTATGTTTACCAGTCTTATAGACACTTGATTTGTAAATTTTTTAATCAAAAATGTAATAAAAATAAATATTATAATTTCAATAGTTAATGACAATAAAAATAATTTAAAGTATTAACTTTTTACTAAATAAAATAATTATTAAAAATTTATTTGATTACTTCTCTCACTTCTTATAACCATTTTCGCCAAACTATTTTTCATTAACCTTTTTTTCTCTAATTTTTTTAATAAATTAGAGCATGGCTCTAATAATATAATCACCATAAAAATAATTATTCGTCTAATATAAGTGATGGGAGAGAATTTTTTTATTTTTATTAAAGAATTCAAAACAAATGCCCCAAATTTATGAATATTTGAAATCATAATTTAATCTAAAAATCATAATTTGAAGAATTTTCATAAATGTCTGCCGCATCCGTTGTGACACATACACACAACGAATCACATTTGTTGCAAAAATATATATTTTTTAAAATCTCATATTCGCAAAAATCATGATTAAATTGATACTAAATTTAAAGATTAAAAAATCAATGTAAAATTAATTCGTCGTATCAATTTATCATACACATATATTGACTATCTAACACCATTCTTTGAGAGGCCAAAAAAAGATTCATTACTTCATGAGAAATATTAATGAATATTGAATAATAATAATAATAATATATCTAGAGGCAAGATCATGCAATGCTTTTATACTTGGGCATATCTATCTTAAACGCTACTCCACCAAACCGATTTTAAATAATTAATCGAATTAAGTTAAAAATAAAAGCAAAAGTCAAAATCCCTTAGTGCTAATATATATTTGCATTAATAAAAAAAATAATTACACGACCAAAGTGAAGATATATTCACATATTTTATGGTCAAAGATAATGGGGTTCCATGCTTGTAGGGATATTTCCATGTTCACTGTAAAGGCCTTGTCTCCCTCGCTGCTTCTTTAACACATCTTCTCCACAGATGAAAATGGGACACCCATTAATTATACAATATATGATGAAATTGATCGACTTTTTGCGTGTTGTGAATTTCATAAGAAAATAGTCTTTATATATAATAATATTAATTAATATGAGATTTTTGTTGGAGTAAAATTGGTTTGAAGTTTTGTCCATCCTAGTTGTGCACGCAATATTTGCATACACTAGTTGCACCGTGAATAACTGATAATGTTTAATTAAAATAAAATTTACTCGTTTGCCCTCTATTAATTTTCAGTCTTTGAATGACAAACATTTTAAGAAAGTAGAGTTATGAAAATATTTTATTTGCTTTTATAGAATGTGACAGTTATTGTGAGAGTTCTCAAAGAAAATGTGAAAATTTTACACAACGAATGGAATAGCATTATTTAGTTAAATCAACTGATACTGTTCACTAATGACAATTTACACTGTTCAAAGAACACGATACAATTAAATAATACACCAATTAGCAAAACTGGTGTATACGAAAATTTGCCATATTTCAAATTACACTTTAAAAAAAAAAATCTTTATTCTAAGATTTTCAACAAATTTAATCGGAGGGAGTAAATATATACGTGCTCAGTGTATGTAAAAATGCATTAATCCTTTTTTACTAACAAAGTTTGGTCGAAGACAACTTTATTTAAACGATTCCATGTTACTTCTTTTTAATCCTTGTCATAAATAATGGTCAAAAGACATTTAGAAAAGAATAATTCAACAGAACCATTGAACCTAAATATCTCATTTAAAAATTCAAAACAATAATAAAAACTAATGGCGACACACATTAATAAGAGACCTCACAGTCTGCGTGTGAGATAGGAGACATTTGAGGGTGAGAGACAAAACACAAGTGTATGTGTGTTACAATATTATTTGGAAACATACTATCTTTTTCCATGTACTACTTTGTTTCAAAGTACATAGAATAATGGCTAGAGCAAATTTCTTTGTGTATCGGGTGTGAGTAAAATGATCAGATGCTCCACGCAACGTGTCTCGTTAAGACTCGAACTCGACTGATTATACTGTTGAACTCGACTCATTAAGTTTGATAGTTCAATATTTTCTGATTATTCGCTTGAATCATTGGGCTCGTTAGTGAGTTGAGCCCCATTTCATGTTCATGAGCCAAGCTCAGCTTGATAAACGGTCGAGTCGAGCTCGAACTTCACATACTCGACTCGGTTCAAGTCAACTCGAGTAATAACTTCACCGTACAATTCAAGTATGTTTTTAAACAATGCCCTTATATTTGTTGAATATGTATTACTGCTTATACTGAATAATTACATTTTAACAAAAATGACAGTTATTACGACTGTTGAGTATAAACAAGAATGACTGTTTACTAACGCACTTAAATTCCACGGTGCATCCGTGCATACAAAACTAAAACACATAACAATAAACACACAACATAATTGGATTGCCTACAGAGGGCAAATATGAACAAAAAACAAGTGCAAGGATTCAATAGAAGACAATAAAAAGTATAGGGCTGAATCGAACAAGACATTAAAGTTCATACAGACAAAAAAGATATACTTAGCCTTCGAGCAGAAAAGGCACTTCAACAACCAAACTAGCAATACGAACACTTGAAACCGTGATTATTGAACGTGCAACAGAAGAGATGCCAGGAATAATACTCATACAAAATTGTCAAGAATTTAACTGTAGCAGAATGTTAAAACATATTCCCATTGTAATAAGTCGATGAATCGACTAACTTCTTCAAAGTTTACAGCATTTGATCTGTCATCGCGGCACACAGAGACCTAGTTCTGGAACAACAAGGTAACTGCGCATTAGGATATAAGAGATACCAATAACTGATAGGTCAGGACATACACATACCATCATAAAAAAACACTATTGAAATTATAAATCTTGATCCCAACTTATTACAGAGGAAACATTTTGTCAAAATTGATGTTTTCTAATGTCAGTTGAATTAGATCGATGTTCATCAGAAAACATTTACATTTACCCAAACTACCATCACTTATTATGAGGGAATATACACAAAATACAAAAACAACACAAATGTATATTCAACAACTAGAATGAAACAATACAAGAAACAATGGACTCATATTCCTCTAGAGAAGAAAAAAAAACATAAAACTCTTACTTAATACTTGAGCGCCGCACACGTAGACAAATGAAGTCTAACTAATCAGGTGGTAGGCTGGTTGCAGCAAATTCCTTCTCCAATTGTAACAAAAGAATGAGAAAAAGACTAATAGAGCTACTGCCCAATATGAACGACAAAAACATTTCCCAAAAAAAAAATGAATGAGGACCGGCATACCTAATCTAAATGGTCCAAAATTAAAGATAAAAAAATTTGTGAAACAGATAATCGGTGTTTAGCAGCTGAATGCCTTCAGGATGTTTGCCACCTCTTCTGTCCCTTTATAATCTATGGTTGAAATGTTTTATGCTATTGAGCAGCAAATGCATAGAGCCTAGGATTACCGACTTTCTCTTGATTACTAAGAATAGAGAGACAAGGAACTCAGATTACTTGCTCACAAGTTTACAGAGCTAATATCAGGCAGAAAGGGAAAGAAAGCACAGAAGGTTGTACAGACAAAAATCTAGTATTGTCGGAATACCATGTAAGGTTGAAATTGAACAGATTCTGTGTATTTAGAATGGCACAGATTTTGTGTCTTCTCTTCTCTAGGCATCGTATGCAGCCTATTAGGAAGTAAAAACTATGACCGTAGCAAATTATGGCATTCAGATTGGTATAAGTGCTGTGCAATATAATACTGAAGTGTCTTGATTCAAAACGTTGATCCAAAAAGATTTTCATCAACACGCCAACAAATGCAACAAGTAACTAAATACGGCACATAAAAACAACTAATGATGCACAAAGAAGCAAGATACATTTCAATGAGTTACCCTAAAGGATAGTACAAAAATTACAGAATCACCTATATGATGTTAAAGAACAAAAAAGAGGTATCCTTACAGAAACAATAAAAATCTATCAAACTCCAGGGTTGGCACTGCAAAGCATACCCTGAGACAAAGATCTGCAGCCTGTTGTGTCTATGCCTAGACATGACGTAAGCCTAGCCGACGAGATGGCTGTGTGGAGAGGTAACAGAGATTGAATGGCCCCCATTTGAGGCATTGGCCTATATTCAAACAAATATCACAAATTACCATTTTAAAAGATTTTGAATTGATAATGGTTTCACAAACTAACCATAAACTCAAATTCTATCCAATCATTTAAACATGCCATTCGAAATGATGACAAACACATCAATAAAAAATGAAATGCCAAAAAAAACCCAACTCTGAACCTATAATCGAGATATTTCGCATTAAATAAAAGCCCATTCCACACAGCAGCATAAAATTCATACTCAGAATTCTGATTCAGGAAGCAAATAGGTTTTACAGAAAGGGGGTAAATTTAGGGTTTGAAGGTTGCACCTTGAGAAAAGTGACGGAGAGGTGCGCGTTGCTTGAGCAGAAAAGGCGGGTGTGACTGAGGGCTTCGCGAAGGTGGTTTTGAGAAGGTTGATTGCAGGTCGCGAGATTGTTCTACAGCGAGAAGCCATCGTTGAGGAGCTGTGGTCGAAAATTTGGAGATTTTATGTCTGAAATTTATGTGTACATTCAGGAAGGAAGCACACAAGGGAGGAGTCGAGGGTTTTGGAGAAGTTGAGTTTTGTTAGTACGTTGTGCATCAGATGTTGGACTTCAAGACTAGGGTTTTAGTCTAGTCTAAATGCAAATTATCGTTTACCAAAATTGAATTAATTCATTTCTTAAAAAATTAATTTTTGGGAAAATCCCCACCCCCCAAATCTTTACGGAAAGTTCTATTCTTTGTTTAATTATTATTTTTTAAATATTTTTCAAATTGATTATACGACGCCGTTTTAATATCCGGCACCATTTGCTGGTTTCACTGCTCAATCAGGAATCCATATCCTGAATTTATCTTGTGAAAGCAAATTGACCCCAACAATCATATCAGAAAACTTTGGCTGTATAAAACTTTTGGACATAGTATGAATATCTGCAAATTTCATCCATCCATCCATCCTTCTTGGAGTTAAATCACATCCTTTGGCATCTCCCATGATAGATAGCTAAGTTCATCGATTGACGTCCTGCAGTCGATCACCTTGACACAACCCTCGTCTCCTTCTAAAAGAATCCAACACACTCCATAACCCAATTAACAAACACCTCCGCAACTTTAAAACCCTCAAGAGCAACTCTAAACAAATACAAGGAATCATAAGCCTTCATGGATACGTATGCTTGTGATTGTCAAGTATTAACATATTATGCATTTTACCAAGTGATACTGAAAATCGAAACATATGTAGTACATGAAAGAACAACAAAAATGCTAGTTAAGAAGAGCATACAAGTAGTTATCACGTATATGTTCCTTCATCAAGGTATAAGACCATACAATACACGAGTTAAATACTAGTAAAGAGAGAAAAAAAAAAAAGTAGGGTCCACCGCCATGCTGGTAAACAAGAATAAAAACTTGTCGTAGCAATGCCTACACATCGAGAGGAGCTACAACAAGAATTATGGCAATCATCAGCTAGAAAGAATATAAGCAGCAATGTCAAAGCAATCGCTGCTTCCCCGTTACAGAATCCACAGCCGATTTACTTCCTGTTCGACCATGAAATTTGTTTAACATACAGAATCCATACAATACAACTTATAACAATTTCAAATACTAGGTAACCAAAGCTTCTGACATTCATTCTGAAGAGAGCATGAAACAAGGTGATAGCTACAACATTTCGCTCTACATTCTACTTTTGAATAAAAGCTTTCTTCCCCAACAACTCATTTTCAGATGGTCGGGGCAACTTTTATATCATTTATCATCGTAAGTTAAGTAGCCTAAATCGACAACCCTATAGCCAAAATAATGTAGTAACATAGATGACAAAGTAGCTCTTACAGATTGGGACAGCATTTATTTCGCTTATACTAACGTAGAAGAAATATAGATTTGATTTCAAGAATTCAAATCACAGATCATCTAAAACTAACTCGATATATACCATTTAAATATACATATATATGAACATGAACATGTGTGTTTTTTTTATATGGATAATAGATAATATAGTGGATGTACCGCATCTAGTGTATTATCAATTTATCATAAAATCCCTTATACCTTTAAAAAAAATCATACATGTGTTAAACAAGGTGCAGAATTGGATAAGCACAAATAAAATTTGAATATCAGAAGAGGAACAAACCAGGCCCTATAGCAAGGACTGTCTTTGAACCAGCAGAAACCTGCATAATAAAAGCAAAATTTTATTCAAACATCTTCATTAGACGTACAATAATGTGGGAACAGTGTTGGAGGATTTAATGATTTGAAAAGCTAAGAATGGTATATACTACCTGGGTACGTCCTGCATCAGCTACTGTGAAAGTTGGAAGGCCGATGCTCACAGCAGCATCTTTCAGCTTATTCCTAATATAATGATAGCAACAAAAGCTCATAGTAGCAGAATCAGGTATATTACGTATATTTCTAACAAGTGATGACTAATAAAATTGAGAAAGGTCACCTGCTTACATTTCTTGCTGGTTTTTGCATGTAACAACTATTTTGGCTTGCCCACTAAGCTCCCATTGCCTCAGAAGAGACCGATGGCTGCATTAAGGAATAGGCTCTATGTAGTAATGTTATCGTAAAAATTATGTAAAAGATAATTCATACTCCCTCTGTCCCACGGAAATTTGCACACTTTCCTTATTCGGACGTCCCACACAAATTTGCAAACTACTAAAAAAGGAAATATTGATTTACGTGCACACTCACAAACATATACACATATTTACCCATATGCCACTACTTTATATATAAAATACATTTTCCTTAAAAAATGTGTCATCTCGTAGGGTGCAAATTCCTACGGGACCGAGGGAGTAGTAATCTATAAGAAGTTAAAAAAAATTTATAAGAAGTTAAAAAAGACGAGAAGTTGACTTGATCATCAATCTTGGTAAGAAAGAGTTTAAACTAATTGACACAAAAATTTAAATTAACTTTATTCGATGTAGAGGCACATCCTTCATCCTTTCCAGGAAATATAGTTTAATGATTCCAATCAAATAAAAAGTTAAATGATTATATGGATGACATAATTATGTAGTAAGCAAGACATTGTATTAAAGCCAAGGAGAGGAAGAAATGGCTGAGGGTGGAGCAATGTATGATAAAATTGAAATAAGTTACGAAAAATCATTTGAATAAGAAAATAGCATCTCCTGCAAGCAAATTTCCATAAAGCTCACCAACTATATTTACCAGACAAACAAAAGATACAAGGATGAAGAAAAACAATTTAATAAAATTGCAAATATATGACAATCTAACAAAGATATCACAAAGTAATTAAGTTGAAAATAGACCTTTGAATACTTTAAAAAAAAAAAAACAAAAATAGACCTTTGAATAAGTTCTGCATATAAGCCAGTGGCAGCATCTGCACAGAAAAAATGATCAGATCGACAAACATCATGAAGTTGTCAAACTAAATACTCCAAAAAATATAGGGAAGCTATAAAAACCATGGAATATCAAAGAAACTTACGTGCACATTGTGAAGCAATTTTTCCAGATCCCATCTTCAGGTCTTGCCTAACTACTAAGACCTATTTAAAAAGTTGAACAGGAGAGTTAGCATATCCGACGACATTAAAATATCATCCTTCAAGTGGAAACCTCTTCATCACTAGTAATGCATGAAATAGGTTCACATTTTCAATAAAGAACTTGGTTTTCCATTGGTAGTTTAATGTTTTAATAAAATCCAAAAACTAATTAAAGCAGCACTACAGTTCATTAGCTCCAATTCAAAAGATGGAAACATGAGGTATTATACTCGAGCATGCAGTTAAACGATATAATTCACAGAAGCAATCTAGTAACTCCCCTACTCCTTCACAGTCCAAGCAACACAAAAGTGAAAAGTAACAACGCAAAAAACACACACTAACATAATTTATTGCCTCAATTCCCCAATTATTGGACTCAATAACATTTATTGAAATTTTCAACATCACAAATGCTCAAATTCTTAAAAAACTTCATACATAACAAAGGATTTCATCAATCATCAGTCTTTGTAACAATATCCAATGCAAAAAGATAGTTTAGCAACCTAATTACTAACACCAAATACAATGACAAAAACTCTTCAATGAAGTCTAATCGTATAAACACAATCCACAGAGCTAACAGACACAAAAAAAAAAGAAAAAGAAAATCACAATTGATTAAAAAATCATGAACCATTTTGAGCTCTTCACCGGTATTGCTTGGGTAAACACTGGGTTGCTGTTGATTTTTGCGAATTGATGATGAGCTGCCAAGTTTCCTGCCACTCGGGCTCTTTGCGGGCTTAGCCAAGTCGAAAAAGAACCCAAATATGAACCCAATAATAAGGCCCGGAAGGAAGTTCTCGGGCTGGAAACTCACTCCTAACCATTCCTTTTCCTGTTTCTGCATTTTTTTGTTACAATTAACAACACATATAATTGAATAAGCTTAATAATCTGGAAAAATAAAAGGAACCATTCTGATTACCTTTTTGGAGGCCGAAGAAGGGTTTCTGAAAGAACCCATAACATAATATTATGGATTTTATAACTTTGAAGGTATGAAGATGAAGGTAGCAACTGGCATGGCGTTACGGGATAAAACGAAATGAAGAAGGTTGACACGCCGTCGTTTTGATGATGTAACGAGTTCAAGTGGAAATGGGCCGTGGGTCATCCTGCAGTGGGCTTAATTTTGATTTCACTTACGTTGTTACGTAGATCATATTATTCCACAATTTGTTTGTATTTCATGTGTATAATTAAACAATATTATTTTATTAAAATATCAATATTATTTGTTTTATTAAAAATTATTGATTAATTTATATAAAGTATTGATTGCAAATTAATTATATAATAAATTTATTTTGCGTAAAACAAATCTTTAAAACACTGGATAAGCTTGATGCTTATTTGTTTTATTAAAAATTATTGATTAATTTATATAAAGTATTGATTGCAAATTAATTATATAATAAATTTATTTTGCGTAAAACAAATCTTTAAAACACTGGATAAGCTTGATGCATTGTGAATACCCGCATTACCAAAACAAAACACAAAATAAGTTTGGGGATGGATACTCTGCTGCGTAGTGAAACTAACGAGGGTCTTTCTATGATCAGGAAGGCTTCGCCCTTCCTGACGTCAGTAAACCCCC
>JAPKLY010000026.1:1180298-1210280 GCA_026898435.1 Prunella vulgaris
GGTCGCAATGGGTGTAAGAATTAATTTTGAAAACATAAATTTTAATTTGATTAAAATATATTAAGATATAATAATATTTTAATTAAAATAACTTTTAAAAATTAGAAAAAAAATAACTTTTAAAAAATTATAAAAGGTTATTTCAGTAATTGTTATTTTCTAATTTTTAAAAATTATTTTTTTGGCTTGGGGCGAAACTATGTCGCCTAAGGCGATGTAATATTATTTGTCAAAATTCTATTGGTTTACTGATGTCAGGAAGGGCGAAACCCCTTCCTGACCGTAGAAAAGCCCAACTAACGAATGATGTTGGGTATTAAAACGGTGATGAATAGTTAATTTTTTTTTTTCTTTTTAACTTAATAACACAGTAATAATAAATAGAACAAAAAATCATGATTTGATCATTACTAAAAAAAGAAAAATATTTTAACTATAAACCACCATTTTAGTAACAGAAAATCCATTTTCAATAAATTCACTGTCTCAACATAAAAACATAATCACTGTCAGAGAGCTCTCTAAATTCAGCCCAAAAAATCTATAGTCAACTGTTAGTCTAATATTTCCTTCATGCTTCAGTAATTTTCATACTTTTTTTTAAAAACATCTCATAATAATTTTCATACTTACAATACTCATTTTATTTAAAATATTTTTTATTTATTAAAAAGTAAAAAAAATTAATGAAACAGTTTTTCTGAAAAAATAACTAACCCTGCATTGCATAAAAGAAAATCTAGTATATAATCATTACAAAACGATTAAAACTGTCATTTACACTATACAAATAGTTAATTTTATCCAGTTTTAATCGACAAAATTTCAACAAAACAATTTTTTTTTTGTATTTTAGTGCAACAATTTGTACAAAGCAAAATTCCAATATTGATCTTTATACAAATCAAAATTTTAATTTACATAAAGTAATGCATTTAGCTATATGAACTGCATACAAATTTTAAAAAGTCCTATGATTTAATAAAATAAATTAAAGAGACGCTTGTTTCAAAATTTTCAATGATAATATGAATAAAATTTCATTTTCCTCCTTTACCCTTACATATGTTGAATAAGTTTATATTTTCCTCCTTTACCCTTACATATGTTGAATAAGTTTATGCTCATGGTGGTTACATCATTAATGTTGTGCTCCAATTTTGAAAAAATTAACAAAGAAAGAATGTTGTTGGTTGTAGTACTGAGATTGATTAAGAAGGACGATTATAAAGTGAAATATATGTAATCAAATAAGGATGATGATTACTTTATTTCGAAGAAAAAACAATACTACGTACCTCATTTATTCTCATTACCATTAAAATTTTTTTTAAGCGCCCCCTAAAACTACGTACAAGTATTACCTTACTTCATACACCAATGTAAGTGACCTTTACCGTCACTTAAAAACAACTTATTTTTAAAACTTATGAGGGACAACTTTAAAAATAAATAATTATAAAAACTGTTTTTAATATTTCAAAACATACACTTACCCTATTGAAAACCACTTGCATTGCACCATCCTTATACAGATATTATTAGTTTTTATTGTATAATTACACTATTAAACTAATATTTATATCAAAGCAACTAATATTATTAAAAATACACAGACATATTTTGATTTAATAAAATATGACTCGATCAACCAAATGTGTACAAATTAATCTCCAACTCCAAACTGTTCGAATTCCATGTAGTTCCCAAAAAACGACATGAGCATTATATTACAACATTTTAAACTATTATGTGGCAACCAACAGCAAGGAAAACAAAACATCATGCTCAGGCTAAAAAGTTCATGTAAAACGCCAGCAGAACTGAATTTAAACCTAAACAAGTTATCAATCAACCTAGGACTGCATTCACCACACAAATTAGCAAGAAACCAATCAACATGACAGAATAAGAAAAGCAAGGAGGTCATAAGAGTGAAACGGGGTTTCAAAGTGTCGGTTCTCATATCCATAAAACTATACTGCAGATTAAATTCATCAGAAGAGAGTCAAGGGACTTGGCTTAGAGCAAAAAATTTAAACTGTATTCATCCCTGCAGAACAGAATCTTAGCTACTGACTGGATAATTGATCAAAAATCTAATAACTACACATCACAAAGTACAAGGTACGCCGCAGGCTCACTGGTAGCTTCTCCCAAGATAATCTTTGTAGCTGTAAAACAACAAAACCAGAGAAATTCCAGCCACAATATGAGATCACACTTTTAGACATAAAAGAAATAGAAAGACCAGTTTCAAACACAACTGCTTGATTAAAACAAAATCAGTACACTAAAGGAAATACTGAACATACTATGATGAAATGATTGAAATTAGGTAATACTAATCTTGATGTAAGGAACACAAAATCCCTACACGAGTGGTGACTAGTCAATGGAGGGGGCCAGTTCAAAGAGTGAGGTGAAGTAGGAACATGAAAATTATTCTCCGGCTATTGATCATATGGGTTGAAAACAATGTAACTGATCCACAGAGATCTGAACGGACCTATTTGGATTCCAGGAACTTAATCTTGTGATATGGAGCTTAATATGCTGAGGTTAACAATTATGATATTAGCAGTCATCTAGTTGGGTGTTAGTCCAATACAGAACCACTGCCCAATTGCGATGGACCTAGTCTCACACATGTAAGTAGTGTCCATTTAAGATATCAGAGACTGTATTTATTTACTCCATATACAGGAAACACAGACATCTTCCATGCAACAAGCAAGAACGAATACAACATCATATTGAGAATTGAGAAAATTTGATACTTAGGCAAACCATATACATGTAAAAAGAATGATTCGTTCTACAATAGGCTACGACTAAAATCCATTTGATGCAGACGAAGGTAATCCATCTACCAACCGTCAAAACAAAAAATGAAATAAAAGAAAAAAATGTACAAAAGATCAAACAAGAAAAACCAATCACCCCCATATAGAAACAGTAGATACTTATATCTTCCTATACGAAAATCAAGCTGTCAACAAATTGATTTTGTGGTGCTAAAATTTAACATAACATAATATATAAAAGCAAAGAGTTACCTAAAGAAAGCACCATTGCAATCACTGCTGATTCTGTGGAGCATTGGGTGGAGGAGGCATTCCCGGTCTTGGCGGACCGAACATTTGAACTTGCCCACCAGGTGGTGGCGGAGGGGGCATTCCCGGTCTTGGAGGCTGCTGCCCAGGTGGTGGAGGACCCGGCATCCCAGGCCTTGGTGGTCCACCAGCTGGTGGTGGACCCCTCATCATCTGAGGGGGTGGCATCATCTGAGGCCTCTGTCCATAGTGAGGGGGAGGAGCAAATCCAGCAGGCGGAGGTCCAGCGGGCCTGAACTGCGGTGGCAACGGCATTCCAGGCCTCGGCGGAAATCCTCCAGGCGGCGGTGCCACCGAGGGTGGCCTAACCACCTGCGGCTGTGGAGGGTAAGAAACAGGCGGGCCAGATATCTGAGGAGGCCGTGAAATCTGGGGCTGCATCATACCCGGCGCGGGCCCACCAACACCGCGGACCGGCCCGGCTAATCCAGGCTGGGCCTGGGAGAGAGGTCCCGTAACAACGCCGCGGCCCGCAGCACGGCCAATTCCAGGCCCTGCAACGGCGCTAGCTGATGTGGTTTTGAGACGGGAGTCGTCGGGCGGCGGAGGGCCTTCGACGGTAAGTGAAATGACTTCCTCACCCCTGAGGAGGACGAGGCCGAGAGTGCGGCGGTCCTCGCGCTCTTCCTTTGAACCCTTCGTCGGAGGTAACTTGCGGAACTCTTCACAGTCGCCGAGAACGAGATTCATGTGACGATCAAACGCCATAAACTTTCCGATGAGTTGACGGCCATCCTGGATCGTCACCCGCATCCTGTAGTTAATGTATTGAAGCATCTTGGAACTCTTCGACATCGACATTTTCGCGAGGCAAAAAATTGCAGTCTCGCTCTCTCTCTAGGGTTTTGAGTGTGAGAGGGAAGGCGGAGTTTTAAGAGCGAGAAAGCGTGGAGATAGGGTTTTATAGTAAAAGAAATGTTAACTGTTTAGTAACGCGCCTTTCCAAAAAAAAAAAAAAAAAAAGAAATGTTTAGTAACGCGACTTTTGTTTCGTTTGTGTAAATCGCTTCTCGCAATACCACTTTAAGATACGTTGTACCCAATTTCGGAGAATTTTGTCTCCCCAATTTCCAAAATTAACTCCCCCCCCCCTCTTTCTCTCCACTTCCACTCTCACTAAACCTTTCCAAAACCCTGGAAATATTCCGGCGGGATGCCGGGGGTGACGTCCGATTCCGGCGAATTCAACTCCCTTTCCATAGTTCCACACTCCTTAGAAACACAAACTCCAAGAGTTTACCCTCTACGGACCCGCCGCGTCACCCCACCATTCCCCCGCCTCTCTATCTCCTGGGCCCGTGGCAACACTCTCCGCGTTTCACTCCTGCAACCCGGGCAAAATCCGGGTGGAGAAGTGGTGGAAGTGAAACTTAGCAATACGGATGGAGCAGAAATCTCCGATGCTCAGTGGCGGAGAATTGCGTACGGCTCGGTCAGCCCCTTCGCTCTTCTTCAAAGCCGAAAGAATTCAATTGACGCTTATGACAAAGATTGGTAATTAGATCAAGTTCTGCTGTGTATATTTCTTTTCTAGTTTAGGTAATGTTGATTATAATTTGAGGAGTTTGGGAATAATGATGTTTTGTTTGGATTGAGCTAGGAATAAAAAAAAAAAAATGTCTATGCACCATAATGCTGCCTGTATAGTTTTCTTGCCAGGTTTATATTTGTAAACTTGGAATAATATGTCAAAATCTCTTCTACTTTGGTTGGTATTCGATATATTTAATGATTTTAAGCACAATGAAACTTTGGCGTAGCTATATCTTTAGGGCTTTCTTCCTTGTTAAATTCAGAATATTTGGATATATTCTTCGTGTGATCTAGTCCAGAAGAGCTGAGAAGCTAATATCCAGTATAAGTGTAGAGAGAAGGGTGCATAAGAAGCTAGGGACAAGTGCTCTCTGGTGATTCCATTATCGTAATGTAAAGACCTCTGTTCAACTCCCTAAAATAGAGGTTGCTCGGATTCTTGGACTCCTCTAAAGTGAGTAACCATCAAATTCGTTGACATAAGTGTGCAACATCATTTGTATAATATTCATGCAAAGCAACAATTTCCAATATGCAAGTATTGAGATTGTTGCTGCCAAATGGTAATCATACTTAAGAAACCACAAATTATCAATATATCTTCATGTGAATAAAAGAATTCTTCTAGTTGATCAGGAGCGGGGAGTCTAATATGGAGCTTGATATTTTAGTGGTAGTTTCTTGTCGGGTATTAGCTTATTTGAGTTGACTCGTTTTGGATAAATTTATTCTTACATATTATATCTGTATTGCTCTTAGTTGAGCTGTTGATTATGCATAAATATCTTGCTGTAAGGTCGATACACAGAACAATAATTATGAAACCTCTCCTTGCTTAATATCAGAATATTTGACAAATGTAAGTGTTCAGGCCTGTAGATAGATTTTTTTAAACTTTGAAGGACCCCTAGGACAGGCATCACTATCGTCCATCAGCCAACCCAACCATTACCAATTATAGGAGATACATTTTCCTGAAGAGTCAGGCCCTTTTGTTGGGTATGTGACTCTTACTAGCCTATCTTGTGAATTACATGAAGGGACTGTGGAGTAATGAACAAAGTATATTGCCTTTGGGCATGCTCATACATAGAGCTTGAGTGGACATGCTTATTCACAAGAATGAGTAGAAAGGCAATGCACCTGACCCATAAAGCTTAAATCTCTTTCTTGCATCTAGTACTGGTGCTAGTTAAAGTTTCTTGGCTTTATATTTGTAGTTAAATATAAGGAATACTCATTTAATTTCAGTTAATTGTTGGCGCCTCTACTTTCTTTTTCAATTATCATTTTGGCTGGTTGCATTTTTGAAAAATTGGACCTTTTCAGGAAGCAATAAACTTGTTGTAATTATAAGCCTAATCGTAAATATAACAGGTGGGAGCATGTGATGGAGTATAGCAAGGAAATAAACTCCCTCCTCGGTGATTCCAAGTCATCAGTTACTCCCATGATTGAAGACCCAAAGACAGTCTTGAATGTAACTATTGATATTTTATTAGTTTCTCCATTTTGTGGCATATTTTAGTACCCCTTACTCAAATGACTATTGCATATAATGTCAGATTGTCGAGGAGCCAACCTCTTTGAAAGCTGCATGGGAGCTGATGGAGCTGTTTTATGCAGACAAGCATTCTTGGACTTGGATCCCTGAACGTCTTCTTGATTGGTTAGCCGTATGGAACGTTTCATGTTGGCCTTTCTCTCTTCACCTAGCATTCTTCATTTGTCCATGGGAAATAGTAATGCTTCTTTTCTTCTACAGGATTTTGATTGTTTGTTTTCTGCAACCCAGTCAACTGTCCACGCGAGACTAGTGGATTTCCAGAAAGAACTCGTAACAATACAGGTCTTTACTTTTGTGTCCTCATCTTTCATGAAAACCACTATTCTTCACTTGTATATTTTGTTCAGAGAGATAGACTCCATCTGACCCTGACCCGCCATCCACTGCTGATAATATGGCAAGCTCGAGAGGCATTCTATACATTATTTGTAGCACTTTGAATTGTAGCATGTCCCTTAAATATTTCTTGCAAAATTAATCATAATTTCAGTTTTTATTGGAAGTAATTTAGGTTTATAATCTGTGATTTGCATTTCCTTTGAAGCTCAAATGTAAATCGACTTATTTCTGATTAATTTTTGTACATTAGTGGAATCAATTTGAAGTTAAAATTTTGCTGAGCATTTAATCTCAAGTACGTGAGTAAACCATTCTGTTATTTTTCTTTTACTTTTTCTCACCAGACAGTTGAGAATGATCCAGAGTATTGGGAAGTCATATCATCAGCCTTAGCAGTTGGGTGGCTTGATGTTGTTGTGAGTTATATTCAACAAATCACCTGCTCTTTTAATCTAAAGTAACTATATTACGTGTCTTCTGCTTTTACTGAACTTAATACACGCAGGTAAAACTGTTGCGATTGCATGGATCTTATCAGTTGGATCAGCTTGGAAGTCGTGAGGTTGGTGAAACTATAATATATTCAATCCTGTATATCGAAAAATGTACTCAAAGTCTCTAAATCACATTTTGTTGTGATTTGTAGATTTGGATATCACATATCTTTTAACTATGAATAGATCTGAATCTTTTGGATGAAACAGCTGGAAAATGGACTCGTCGAAGCAGTTGCTGTTCTTATATCGCAGATGCCACGCCTGCGGCCTGATCTACCGGAAGAAAATGTAGGAGAATGCTACAACACCAAGCCTGAGTTTATGAAGGTAACATGTTTCTTTTGGCAATTGTATCTGAAGACTCAAGTATACTAATTTTGGTACATTTGATTTACCAGGCATGGGAAAAGTGGCGAGCTCAAATTACTAAATTGGACTGTAGTTCTTACTGGCTTCAATGTGATCACCAGCAGACTAGAGTTGGACTAAAATATATGCTTCAGATAATGTTGGGAAATGCTAGTACTCTCTCCAATGTAACATATCACTGGATTGAGCTTTACATTTCCCACTTTTTGTACATCAGACCTTTCACTACGGTCAGTTTTACTTGCTTTCTTAAAGTTTGTTTTCTTATGACCTAGCCTAGGTTGTCTGCCAGGGAATTCAAAGGATGCGAAAGAGTAAAGATTATATGTTTAGATCTATCGTTTGCATGCAGTTGAACATTATATTTAATTATTCTGTTGCAGGGTTTAGAAAGCATGTTTACCCTAGCTCAAAAATGCATGCTCTTAAAACCAATTTCCAATCACCATAAGCTGATGGGACTTCTAATTGGTATTCTAGAAGAAAATACAGAGGTGAGGGATATGAAGTTTAGTTCTTAGCATTAGCAATATCTGGCCTCTCATCTGCCAGAAATGACTAATGTATTCACAATTCAGGTTGTTCTTGCTGAATGCTCAAGATCATCTGGCCCCTGGTGAGTCGGCCCCTCATTCATGTGTGTTCACCTTGTTTATATGTGATATAATTGTGAAATGTTGTGCACACTATTAATTACTATATGTTTGGGTGGTATTTGATCACTATTCATACTTGGCGACTAGCTCCACTTTTTAATGGGTATGTGCATAATGTGTTTTTTGCCAAATAAATGGTGAGTGAATCTTAAGATCATACAAATGTAGGTTTCAAAATGATTTAATAAGTGTGAAATGTAATAAAACTTTGTCTTTGATAGGATGATAACGCATGCCATAGAGTTGCTGACGGCTGGTAGCACTCAAGCAGAAATACTTTTGCATGATGAGCAATCCAAACTTGGAGGAATCTGTATCGAAGAGCTTCACCGACTGATTTATGCGCAAATTCTATCTTCTCATGCTTTGACTTGGAATGTAAGTATTCCTGAAATAGTTATCATTTTCATTGATGGTGATGCCTCTTGGCTTTTCGACTTTGGGGACTACCAAGTATCTAAATCATGTGTGCAACTCTTTTTTAAATATGACTAGGTGATTTTTTGCAATGTAAATTTCACTTCTTCTTAGTTAAAGTTACTTATTTAACTCTGTATTTGTCTACTCATTTGATGGTTTGAAACTTATCTCAAATTTTCCATGTACTGCCTCCGTCCTTTAAAAGTTAGCATACTTTCCTTTTTAGTTTGTCCCACAGAAGTTTGCATACCCCCCAAATGGAAATATTCCTTTAAATCTCTACCTCACAATCTCCATCCGACATATTTTACTCATTACACTTTTTCTTAAAAACTATGCCTCCAAAAGTACCGCAAAGTTTTGCGGGACGGAGGTAGTATCAAGCACTGATATATTTTAAAGTGATATCTTGATCTGAGCATGGATACTTGTGCGATATTTGTAAAAGCATGAGTGTGTGCTCTTGATTGCCGTCAGTTTTGGTTCTTTTAAGTTTCAAATGTAAAGTATTTGCAAGCCTGTTGGTACTGCTAACTTGATAGATCTACTTATTTGTTCCTTTTTTTTTTGACGGACTTATTTGTTTTACAAAAATAAAGTTCTAATTGTTGAATATCTCCCGTTCTCTCAAGTTCTGCATCAGTGAGATATTTTTTTCCCATATAAGCGGTAGCACAACTCTTTCCCTTGGATATAAGATCTATTTCTGATTTATTTTGTCTTTCAGATTGCTCCTATATATTTGACATCATGTACCAAACAAGGTCTCGGTTTGTTGGAGAATTTGTTATACAAGCAGCCTGTACAACATCATCAAGTGTTACTGAAGGTAATGTAACCCCCCCCCCCCCCCCCCCCCCCCCTCTTTTTTTTTTAATATCATGATTATCTCTGTTTTGCTAGGGAAATAATTTGTTGAAAGTGATGGTATTTGCTTTAAAGGGACTCTTGGTCAATTTTTTTTTCTTCTTCTAAGCAGAGCATAGAGATCTGCCGTCTCAATGGACTTGATTATGTTGGTCATGATATAATGAAGGTACATCGAGCAAGTTATTTACATGCCAATTAAACAATCTATGCTTGTTAAATTCATTTGTTTTAATATCCTCATGTGCGAAAAGATTGCTGGAGTTCATTACTGGAAACATGGGAAGAAAGGTTCAGCTGTGTTCTGGCTTCAGCAAGCTCAAGATGAAGTTCGCTTGAACCGAATTGCAAAGCATTTATTTGATTTTGTTGGAAAGTCGGGGTCTGATGAAAGTTTCAAGGTAAATGGTACAGACTTTTTATTTTATTACATTTAACTTGGCTGTGATTTTATTGAAATTAACTGATATCTGAACATCATTTTTGGCAAGCCCATATGGTAAACATGATTTTCTGTTTCATGAGAAGATAAATTGTCCTTGTGTAAATATTCTGTACTTCTTTAATTTTTTTGATAATTGGTCTTTGAGATTATAATTAGATAGCAAACTTCTGCTGTACTTATGGTCATTGAGAATTTTAAGTAGATGGCCAACTTCTGTTGTTACTGCTTATACAGTGCTATGATTTTACATGTTTAGTAACCAAAAACAGAATAAGTTTCCCATCTTCATCCTATGAATTTACACCAAATATTAAGAAATTCTTGCTCAATAAGTAATTTCTGATATTTCTGCATCCAACTCACATCAACACTGTAATTTTTTCACTTCTTCCTGCAGCAATGGGAAGGAATGATTGAATTGCTGGGGAATGAATCAAAAACTGCCGGCGGTCTTGAGTTCTTGAAAAAGTAGGTTATCTCTGGATCTCCTGCCTTCTATTATTCCAAATTTATACAAAAGTCCACCAATACTTTTTGCACTCTTCAGGTATAGGGATTTCAGGCGATCCCTTCAGCAAGTTCAGGAGGGAACCACCATTGATGAAGCTCGGAAAGCTGCAGAGGCACTTGTATCAGTATGTTATATATATTTACATTTTAATATTTTTATATTAACCTGAAAGCCGAAATCCTTTGCCAATTTAATTATGTGCCTCCATATGTGGCCTCTGTTTTGGAGAGCTGCATAATTTACTTGTTTATGGAATTTGACCACCCTGCGTGGTGGTGGTGGGGGGGGGGGGGGTGTTTGACCATATTCATTATTCAGACAGGCAATTTCACGTTTTTTGCTTAGTGTAGAGTCAGGCATGTTTATTTATTTTAATGTGTCTGCTTTTTACAGCTCATGAGAAACCCTTCTACTCCACAACAGTTTTGGCTGCATATCTTACACGACTCTGTAAGTGATTTCATTTGTTGCTGTTAATTCTACCAGTCAATATACCTCTTTCAAATGCTCGAGAATCTAGGCTCTTTATGCTTCTCTCGCTCGTAAATACTGTGTGGATGCATTCGTAGAAAAATTTACATGATTCTTTCTTTATATTGTGCAGTTGAAATTACTGAACTGGAAAGAGCATCCCTTGCTTAATGTGTCTCAGACGAACCTTCTGTTGAATAAATTGCAAGAATTATCATTAGCCCGACTATTGCCAGGTTTCATTGATGCTGACTTGCCACCTGAGGCCTTAAAATATGTTAGATTGGCTCTCGCTACTAATCTCGGGCGCTCCATCCTCGATGAATGATTTTCTCACCACCTTACAACACATCCAATTTATGTGATATGTGCATAAGCTTTTCAATTCCGTCTGTCTAGGGTTCATCCAATGTCTAATTAAACTCTTCTGGCAATTGTCACCTTAGCATCTCTCATGTGTGTGTGTGTGTCTCTCTCACTCTTGTTACATGAGTTTTGGGTTGGTTAACTTTTAATTTATCTTTTCACAGGGAAAACTTCATTTTGCCAGCGATTCTGCCAAAATGTGAAACTTTAGCAGGTGTAAAAATGGGAGGATAAATTTAAACTGTACTGTTGTATTGAATTTGAGTTCATGCTAAAATGATAATTATTCATCATTGTCTAAATTGCTAATGGATTTATTTTACTGGATTTTAAATTGAGTAAGTCTCTGCTGCATCAAATGCATTATTGAGTGAGTCTTTTATGCATCAAATGTATCGTGTAATTCAAGTGTTTTTTAAAAAGTTATGCTTGTTATTATTGAAAAATTATATCCGTTATTTCTGAAAAGTTATTTTTTGAAAATGCATAGCATGTGTATGAACTTTCAGTAATAATTAATGTAAGGGCGTGTTTGGTAGGTCAGAAAAGCCCCTGAAAAAAAAGATTTCGGGGCTTTTCTGATGTTTGGTAGGAATGAAACGTTTTATTAGTTGCCCATTCTTTTTCAGATCTGCCCGAACTTTACGTACAGTTTCTTCCAATTTGACTTGTAAATTTTATCTAACCCATAAACCATATCACACCCTCACCCCTTCGATAACTTTCAAGAATCTGTATCTCATCTTCTTCACTCAACCGTCTCCTCTCTTCTCACCCGTCCAAGCCTTCGAAGCCGAAACCTCGCCGTCTGGTTGAAGCTCAACGCCGCCGCACGCAGCTGCTAAAGCAAGTGACAGTTCCTTGGAGTTTTTTCCTGGCGAGTAATCGGTGATGAGTGGTTTAAGGTAGAGCTTGCGGAGTGATTCCGGACAATGGACGAGGTGGCTGCTTCGTGCGGCAGTGAAGATTGTCGGAGGTGAGGCGGTTGAATCTTCAATTGGCGGCATCGATAGAGGTATTTTGTTTCATCGGCCGCAAAATTGAAGAGATAGGCGAAGGTGCAGTTGGGCAGGGGAGCTGTTCGTTTCCGGTGTGTGAGTGCGGCGCGACGGAGGGCGTCGCTGTGGTGGTGCGATTTCTGTTACGGCGGGAGCGTCTGGGAGCAGTGGCTGAGTCGCGAATGAGTGCGACAGTTTCTGGTTGGGACCTAGCTTCAGATCCAGTTCCATTTTTGGGACCTAGCTTTCTCTCTCTATTTTTGGATCCAGTTCTGTCTTTTGTCTTGGAAATTTTCAGCGCTGTGCGTTCATTGTTGTTGGTGAGTAGCTCCGGCGAATCTTCTTCAAATTTCCGGTGGCTTATGATATGTGTTTTTTTATTTACCAAACATTATAAACATTTTCATATCATACTTACCAAACATAAGAAACCTTTATTTTCTTGGTAAGATACGGAAATGGTATCTACAGGCATATTTTGGGTGCTTTTCCTATCCACCCTACCAAACGAGGCCTAACTATTTAAAATATACCTGGATTGTATTGATATTTGGTGCGCACAAAATTAACACTTTTAAATATTATCTAACCCATTATTCTATAAAAATAATGACAGCTGGCAAAGTATTACGTGCAATTTTGTGCACTGCATATAAGTACAACATTTTGTTGATAAAAAAAATATTGCACTAAGATCTGATAGTATTAATTAGTGGTACACAATACACAAAATGTACATAAACATTCTGATTACGATATTAAATGTACATAAAACATTCTGATTATGATATTAATGAGTACTATGTGAGATACGGACCATTAAGATTTCTTCCAAAATTGCCTCTGGACATTAAGGAAGCTCAATGTTTTTTTGATATAGCCTTGCTCCAAAACTATATACTTATTTCATTATATTGAAAGCAATATTTATTGTAAAATTTATTCACACGGATTCATTTAATGATATCCTTATATCCATTTAATAATATTATAATATTCATTTAATAATATCATTATTTATATATAATTATACCATTATAACTAGAGATGTTAAACAGACTGACTCTAACCCTATAGGGTCAGCCCTACAGGGCTGCGAGCCTAAACGGTCCCGGGCCTTAGCGGTTCGTTCTTAACGGACCACTAATACTCGGGACCTAACCCTAGCGGTCTGCGGGCTAAACGGGTCACTAACGGACTCGTGGTAAAAAAATTAAAATTTAATATAAAATACAACTATTGATTTAATAACTAAAATAATGCATAAAGTTCACACATCAACAACATAAAGTTCACAGACTAACAATATAATCCATAAATTTCACACATTAACAACATAAGCTATAAAGTTCACACACTAACAATATAATCCATAAAGTTCACACATTAACAACATAAGCCATAAAGTTCACACATTAACCCTAATTGAAGAACATGAGAACTTAATTTAATTGATATCTAGTTATCTATTATTTTTTTATTTTTAATTCTTAGTTAATAACAAATTAGTAAATTAATAATTAATATGAGTAATAAGTTAATTAATAAAAATGTTAGCTAGTTATAAATTATAATACAAACTGCAAGTATAAAGTATTAATGATTTAATGTAGAGATGTTAAACGGGCTAGCCCTAATCCTATAGGGTCAGCCCTAACGGGTTTCGGGCTAAACGGGTTAGGGCCTTATCCGGTTCATTCTTAACGGTCCTCTAATATTGGAGACCTAACCCAAGCATTCCTCGGGCTAAACGGGTCATAAACGGGCTATGTCACAAAAATAGAAAAAATCTAAATTTTAACACATAATCTAAAATAATGGTCATGAAATATTAATATTTAAACTAGAACCTAAATATTGTCCATAATTTCATTAAAATTAATAAAAATAGTTTAACATAATGACAAAAGATCGAACGTCAACACTTAAAAAGTTCAAAATATTGGTATTTAAAAGTTCAAATATAAATACTTAAAATTAATATATATAACACCTAAATAGAAATTGGGGATAATTTCAATTAATAATAATAATAACTAGTAAGTATATTATATATTTAATATGTATATATAAAATATAAAAAAATTATGCGGGCTAGAGGGCGGGCTCGGTTAACCGGAGGGCTAGCCCGTTTAGCCTGCGGGCTAATAGGGCCGGGCCAAAAAAGCTTGGATTTAAACGGGCCCTAACCCTGCATTTTTCAGGGTTAAACGGGTCGGCCCTATTAGCCCTGCCCTGATTAACATCTCGAACTTAATGTATACAAGTTTACAAATTACAACAATGAGAGAATTATGCCCTACTTTCCTATTTATATTATAAAATTAATTTAATAAAAATAAAATCGGGCTACCAGGCCAGCCTAGAAAACCGGCGGGCTAACCGGTCCGGGCTAAAAAAAGCCCGATTTTATACGGGCCGCCATATACTCGAACCTAACCCTGTAAATTACAGGGTTAAACGGGTCGGCCTACCAGCCCGCGACCCGTTTAAAATCTCTAATCATAACTTTTACAAATACAGATATATTAAACTATGTATACTATTAATAAATAAATGCAATATTCTCTCCCTCCTTAGATTAACTTGCACCATTTGGTATGACAAAACAAAATACAAAATAAAAAATATTGCAATGAAGGGAGTTTTGAAGCATAATTTTGTAAACATTTAAAGTATAAAGTAATAA
This sequence comes from Prunella vulgaris, assembly GCA_026898435.1. Lineage (NCBI taxonomy): Eukaryota > Viridiplantae > Streptophyta > Magnoliopsida > Lamiales > Lamiaceae > Prunella > Prunella vulgaris. The sequence continues at coordinate 1,195,143 of JAPKLY010000026.1, forward strand.
GTTGGATTGTTTGAATATGTGAGTTCAAAAGTATTAACATTTTATATAAAATTGTGTATAATGTAAGGGTGAAATTTATGAAAAAGAAATTCTATATGGTGTGCAAGAATAAGAAAAATATGCAAGTTATTATGAAATGGAAAGAAATAATAATATCGAATAAATATTATTATAATAATATTCCTTTTAAAAAATATTATAATAATATTAAATGAACGTAATTGTAAGTTTCTTATGGTGAAAAGCACTAGACATTTGTTCTATTTTAAATTAAAAAGAGTATTATATATATATATATATATATATATATATATATATATATATATTATCGATAAAATAAAATTTTATTATAAAATTGGGGCACAAAAATTACTCCAACCTTTATAATAAGAGTAAGTCTCCTGTGCACCAATTACACGGTGCAACTCTAGTTCATTTTTAAAAAGTTAAACAGTTTATAATTGAAAAGTTAAACAGTTTATTACTAAAAAATGTATCTATCATAATTTAACTTTTCAGTAATAAATTGTTTAACTTTTCAGTTATAAACTGTTTAAGTTTTACAAAATGAACTTGAGTTGCACCGTCTAACTGCTGCATACAAGACTAATCTTTATAATAATTCTAAACATAAGGCTAAAACTCTCATTTAGAGATTTACGATTCACAACAACTCTTAGAATTCATATTCCGTTCTTAGAAAGTAACGTCTTTGCCAAACTTGTTTATTACATTTAACCATGACAACACCTTTGCTTTGACTCCGAAAAAATTCTTGTTACCATCAGCTCATACTTTACAGTTTGCACCAGATTTAAGATTAGAATTATTTTTTAGTTGATATTTTGTAGATATGTATACTTCCATCTCAAGAGCTAACATTATTTTCACATTTTTCTTTTCTAAATATTTCAATATTATTTTTACACTACAAAAAAAAAAAAATTAATTCACACTCACAAAAATTAATGAAGTATTATTTTTTATTCAACTCTATCACACTAATTTATATTTTTTTATATGCTTGTCAGTTTATGTATGAAAGTAATTTTTAAACGGAAGAATATATACTTTTTTACTTTATATATAAAGTAGATATTTTTGTTTGTGCGTAATATATTTTTATTTGGTAATATAGTTATTGAGTTTAGGATGGGAAAGTACTTAAATTAAACATTATATAATTCAATAGCTGCTCAATAATTGGGATTCGAATCCCCTCCTGTACAGGAGGATTTTCTTAGCAGAGGGGGGCCGTTGAATCGCACACACACGCACGGGTGTGTGTGATCCAACGGTCCCCCTCCTGTACAGGAGGGGATCTCCATCCCAATAATTGAAACTTTTAAGACTATGAAATAATTAAAAGACAAAATATAAACCTGAATGAGAAGTGATATAACACAAAAGCTCAATTATATAAACTTTTTGGCTAGGAGAACTCATCTATCAAACATATCAATTATTGCTATATATCAGAAAACAAATTAAACCAATACATTTGTCATGTTCATGAAAAGGGCTATTCTTGTTATCATCACTGTGGACACAAATCATATTTTTATAAAATTATATTTTCTTTCACATATATTTATGTTCACATATAATATGCTAACAAAAAAAAAAAAAAAAGAGAAACTAGTGAAATAAAATATATTTATGTCAACTTTGATATCTCTTTCAATCTCTCTCATTTGAAGTTGTTTTAAATGTTAAGGAGTTATTTATTCAATTTGCATAATTATATGCACAAATGTACAAGTGCATTACTCTTGTAATTAACTCTTCTTACAATAGATAAAGAGGATAAATTGTAGTAATTTGTATAAGAAGGTGAAAGTACAATCAAAGAGTTTTAGAGACAATTCTGCAGTTTATTCAATGCAAAAGAAAACATGTCATCGTTTAATGTCTGCTTTGATATTGATGGTTTGGAAAATTGAGGCTTCTTGTGGTCCTCTGCAATCCCATACCACTAGTTCCATTTTTTGTCCTCCAAATGTTACTTCAAGTTCAAGAGGCGAGATTATTTCGTACGGGTAATTTTGGCCCGGCCCCGTCTCGATCCTCGCTTCGTCTCATGCCCCATAACAGCTCAACTATTCAATTTGGTTGAATGTCGACCATGGATTCTTTCCATTTCTATTTTTTTTTATAAATTTTCCGTAAATTTGGGAGAGATCAAATAGACATATAGTTAAAATAATTAATAAAAATATAAATTTGTGGGACACATGATAATGAGTTGGATCAAGTATTGTATCTATATCTCCTAGTTTTACTAGAAATTTATAGGAAAAAAAATGGAGAAAGTACTTGAATGCCTATGTAGAGCGCTTGAAAGCCAAAACTATCTCAGAATATGAATGAGATGTTCTTTTTTAATTTTAAAAATTAAAAATTGAAAACTGAATTAAAATCGGTTTTAAATTGTAATTCTAATAACTGATTTTTAAATATCATCACCATCAAATTATATATTTACTAACTCATGATTACTCAAAAATTAAAAAATAAAAGCTAAATTTAATATTTATAAAGATTTCAAAGGCCGGTAAAATTAGAAACTGACTTTTAGATATAAAAAAAAACACCACGGTCCAAAGAATTTAATATCATTTCTATCTCATTTACATTATTAAAATTTTAACATTTATATATATTTAATATATATTATATGAATATATATCTTTATATTTATTACTATATGCATGTAGCATGTAAATAACAGGACTTCAACTTCATAAGTACATGTTAGGTCAGTATATTAATAAACATAAAATGAAATATAATATGGTATTTCAACAAAAAATTTCTTATGATATCATCATATTTAAAATGTGAATGAATTCATAAATATATTCTAACATCATTTATTAATTATGAGTTATCCTAGTGTGAAACTCATAACATGAAACCAATATAAAATATGCGACTTTTAAAATTTACTATTTTTCTTAAAAATATTGTCACATTTTATTACAAATCTATTATCAAATTTTTTAACTACCACATTTTTAAGAAACATAATCACATTTTATTATAATCTTATCACTATTTTTTGTTGGTTTCATATAATGAGATAATCTCTGACAATTTTTGTATTTGTTTATCAATTGAAATCTTGATTTTAGGTCCATCCCATGACTACTTTCATAGGAAAATAAGTATGTGAGTATAAAATAAAATAAAATAAATAAAAAATGTGTATTTTATTGATTTTTGTGAGTTAAAATTTTTTCTTTTTAGGTATGTAAAAGTAGAGTTGTGAGCTGTGACGTCCAGATAAAGTAAGTGTGAAAGTAATTTTTGAACGAATGGAGCAATATATATGATTATTGCAATAATAAAAAGTTGATTTAGAATGAGTAGCCCTGTGACCCCAAACAGGACCGTCCTGTTCCATTATCATCTGTAGTATTTGAAAGAGAAATAAAAATAAAAATCTTAAAAGAAGAAATTAAAATTTTGGACATATAATGGGGTGGTATTTCGATATTATACTATTAGAGAGACATTTTCTTTTTCATATATTCCTCAAACAGCACTATATATGCTCGATCTTCTCTGGAAAGTGATCTACTTATTCATCACACAAATACTGATAAAAATTAATATAACCTGTCTCAATTCTTTTTTTCCATTTTTATTATAATATTCTCACATAAAATAATAAAAGTGGAAGAAAGACACGGAACGGGAGGAATACTATTTATTACAATGCACCATACACTATCTTGTAAAATTAATATTATTATTTATAAGAATTAATATTGTTATTATTATTATGATATACGATTAAGAAGATTTACTAATACATTCTCATTCATTAATATCTCCGAGGGCCTATTTGCTATTCTATTGATGTGATATAGGTGGTTAGTGAATACTGGGTATGTTTGATCAAAGAATTGATCAATAATATTATGTTTGTTAACTAATATTTACTGAGAAGGTATTATGCATATATTGTGTATGATATGCACCACTACGTTATTACTTGATATAAATTCAAAAGGATTAAAGACTTCTTGACATGTTTTTGACGGATAGATACTTTTATCTTACGAACCAAATGAGCTCTTACACTACTAATTATCTTAATCCATCAATCCAAATATATTATTTACTCCTAAATAATAATCTCTAGATTATAATCTTGTCTAATCTACCTTTAGTTATTTATCTTATCCATTGAATCAAATGAACCCTACGGGGTCGTTTGGTATTTGGGACAACCCAGGATTATGTTTTTAATCCCAGATAATATGTAATTTGGTTTATGGGACTATTATTGTGGGACTAAATTCCATTGGGACTATAATCCCAATTAATCATGCATATATGAGATAACTTGATCCTAGGGGTGGAGGTGGGACAAGTTAATCCCAATTTATTTTTAGTTTTAGTTTTTGTTCTTAATTCTTTATTTAATATAATTTTTAATTAATTATTTATTTTTATTATTTTTTAGAGGATTCAGTAATTAATTTTTTTTTGAGAGGATTCAGTAATTTATTATATACATTTTGGTAAATTTGTATAAAATGTAAGGTTAAATTTGTTATTTTCTCAACATATCCCACTTAATCCTTCAAACCAAACATAAAATAATTTTACTTAATCCTATACACTTATCCTAAAATCCAAACATAACAATCCTACATAATCCAATCCAAACTAATTCAATCTCATTTAATCTATTAGGTCCCGTAAACCAAACGGGCCCTACATGTACTAAATGTTACTTCTTTTTTAAAAAAATCCTAAATTTATTTATCAAAATTCAACAACCCCTAAATGTCAAGTTTCTAAGTAAATAAACAGCATCAACAAGGGCTCACATAAAGGTCCACATAAAAAATTATTAGACTAAATAAATAAAATATGATAATAATATATATTATTGCATTAAACCACTTATAACAAAATGAACTATATTTTGTGCACGGGAAAGATGTACACAGAATCTTATCATTCTCCTACAACACATTCAAAGGGGAAGTATAGGCATAGGTAAGATAAAAATTCGAATATACTCAAATTTATGGTAAACTTGATTTGTTAATTATCACTATTATGTGTGTATATTATCACTATTATGTATATTTGATATCACCAATATGAATATATACTATCATTGTTAAAAATCAAGCATATTTATATGATAATAATAATAGTATATAAATAATAGTGATAACAATTATACATGATAATAATAATAATAATAATTCCTGTGAATTCACGAGAGATACCCAATAAGTTGATGAGGGGCTAGAATTAGTGGCGCCACACCACATGGAGTGAGAACATCGATTGTGATGGAGAAAAGTGAAAAAATAATAAAAATAGTGTAAAAAATATTGAAAATAATAATAAAGAAATGAATAGTAATTTCAGAAAAGATAAAAAAGTAAATAAATAACATATAGTGAAACAGACGAAAATGACAAATTGAGCAACTTATAGTGGACGGAGATCGTACGATCTAATTATACCAGGTACAAAATTGATCGTGCATTATTTTGTAGATAAACTTTTCTAGTAGTAGGACCTACAGACAAAGAATATAGGAGTACTATTCCAAAGAGTATAGTACGTAAGGTAGCATGTAAGAAAACACAAGATTATACCAAGTTGTCATATAATTATTACAACATGACCTAGCAGAACAATGTCGTATTAGAAATTCATTAATTACAAATAGAATCTTAATTTGATTAATTTTAAAATCGATGTTCTCACTCCACTAGCTACTTCTATAGTCACGTTTAAACACATTTATTTAGCAATTATTTTTAAATACTTGGACCAATTAAAACATTTTCGTGACAAAATATGAAAACAATTATATATATTTATATATAGTATGAACTATATGAATTTTTTAAAATTAAATATTATGTATTTAATCAAGCAATTATATTTGTTTTCTATAAGTAAATTAAGATTTTTATTCCCACAAAAAAGGTATAACTGATATCCAAGAATAAATTTTATTTACAGAACTTGTACCAAAATATTCTCTCATGTAAGCAATTATACGATATTAATTAATTTTATATTAATGTTATATATAATAATATAGATATATATATAAACTATTATAGTGTACGTCATCCATGAACACATAAAGTGTATGTAGGGGCAGTTAATTTGTTTTTGGTGGATAATTAACATAAATAATTTGTTTTTAGTAAAGAATAATTAACTACATACGTGCTTAAAGCTAGAGAGACAAGAAGAAAAATGATGATTTGTGGACAAAAAGCTACCAAGTATAGTCGGAGAATTTCAAAATATCATCCACTACCTAATTTGAAATTTCAATATTTTTAAATAGGTACAATATGCAATAAAATAACTCTATTATTCAATATTTGTTTACACTGTTATGCAAAATTTTTGTACCTATTTAAAAATAGTGCATTACTTTTGTATCAATCCGTTATTATTTTAAATAAGAATAACTCTCGTGACACAATTATTTGTATAATTATTTTATTCACCTGTTTTAAAATTATTTGCATCTTTTAAAAATATATAAGTTTACGTGTATATTTACAAATATATATATATATATATCTAAATATTTTATTTTACTATAAAAGTTATATATATATATTTTAAAAAAAATGTATCTTTACAACTGTGTGATAATTCCGGGACAGGGAGTAATCAATTATTATATCAGTGGTGAACTGTAGGGAAGTTGAAAATTTTATACAAACGGTCACCCAATTAATAAAAGACAAATCTAATTAAACAGAGGAAGATTTCAGGGGTCCAAATTTATACATAGGCTACGCATCATATCTATGATCTATCTTATTTATATGATAAAGTCTAATATGCAATACTGCACTATACTCTGACACGTGCAATATCCTCAAATAAAAATTCGCGGATCCAATAAAATTTTTAAGAAAAATTCTCGCCACTTCCAGAATGTATACCACATGAACATATTTGTGCTACTGTAAGACAAAATATGTGCTACTACATCTTAAAAAATTAAAATTTTGTATTTTTAAAATAACTATAAGGATCATATATATTTTTATAAAAACAAATATGTGTTTCTTAATTTATTTTTTATTTTTTATTAATTTTTATGATGATAATGTATTGTTAATGTAATAATACCTTACATGTGTTATTATATCTCAAAAGTCTCAGAATGTATACCACATGAACATATGTGTGCTACTATATCTTAAAAAATAATAATTTCTATAAAAATCAATAAATATTTATGAAAAATGAATATTTTTTCTTATAATAATACACATATTGATCTTACATTGTATTAACATGTTTGTTTTCTACAAAAACAAATGAATATTGTAAAAAAAACATTTATTCTTATAGTAGTACACATTTGACCTTATAATAACATAAATTTACTCATACAATATCACCAACTAAAAACGAAAATCCTGAAATTTAAAAATTGTCCAAATCCGATCAGACCCGTTCAAGATCCACGATTTTTGTTACTTTGACCCTATTGACCCGCGAGTTTTCAAAATTTTTCTTTTTTTGACATATATTGCACCGTGCAATATTGTTAGGAAACCCTCTCTATTTATATATCAAGGTCTCTCTTCCTATGAAAGCAATATTGGAATGGAAGGGAGTAATACTTTCATACCGGAATGGAATAATGGAAGGAGTAACAAGTATTACTCCTGCATTTTTATTTTTACCTTAGTAAATATTGACCAATGTCTTTTCCAGTATGTTCTTTTATTTTATTAATATTTTAAGAAAATGCAATATCAATGCATACAATATTTCGCATCAATGAATATTCTTTTGAATTTGTAAATATGTAACCAAATCGATCATTTTAATTAATTGATGCGAAATAAATGAATGCGTCAATGAATATTCTTTTGAATTTGTAAATATGCTTTTACATATCTTTTATTTTTTATGGCAGTAAATATGTAACCAAATCGATCATTTTCTGCCGTAAAAATCAATTTACGTTATTTCTCAATTCATTAAAAAAATAGTTTATCTTTTATTTTATACTATCAATTTACTTTTTTTTTTTTAACTTTTGCACGTAACATATCAACTACTTTAGTAAAACACGCCAGGTAGTAATTTATTATACTTGTATATTAAATTCAAACTCCAATTACTATCAAGGTTGTAGGAGCCCAAAATCGTAATCAAATATTTTTTGGATGTCTAGGCGTCGCCTATTCCTTTTAAATAGTTAAAAATACAAATTTAGGGTCGTCTTGACCCTAAAATATTTAGAATTATAGATTTTAAAAAAATCGGGCCAGTAAGCCGTCTAAATCGATTTCTGCATCTGACTAATTATATCAAACAAATTGAGAAAAAAAAAAATTGAACCGTAGTCGTCCACTTGTAGGAGTAAGCAAATAAGTCAATCATATTTCAAATCGATAGACCCTCATTTTATTCGTCGTATTTGTTTGTTGTACCAAAAAATCAACGTCCCCCCTATTTCTATTTTGCATTTAATGATGATGTTTCTGTACTTATTCAATAATGCATATATACGCGTAGCACCATTTGTCAATTATGTAGGGGGTTTATAACGAACAATCATATATATCAATCAAACTACCACACACATAAACGCACACACATTATATATTTTATATATATATCATATCTTGATCATTGCACTATCCCATAATTATATACCGAATAGATATCTTGTGAATTTGAGTTCACATGAACTCATATAGCTGTCACATATATAATCAGTATCACTTTTATTTATATAATTGTTACTGTTAAAAAATATGATAGATTTTCGTAACAGTGAACTATATATGCATACCAGTAATAGTGAATATATATAACATGGATAGTATATACATATAACAGTGATAATTAACAAAATTGAGTTCACCGTGAACTCAAATTCATACAAATTTTTGTATTATATATAGATGTAAAAGCATCGTGTGTGTCCTGTGCACGAATCTAATTAAGATTCATGCACTCATCGTGCTACACTTTTATTAACATGCATGTACATTTCATTTTGTGTTTCTTAAAATCCAGTGATATATGTTTCAATTATATTGATCTGTACGTTTAAGTGAATTCAACTGTACGTTACACCTTTGTGCTCAATTGCAACTGATGCACAAATGATTGACTCATACAAAAATTTGTGTGCACATGAGTGCATACAACACACTTGGATTTTAATTTTGATTTTTTGAACAAATACAATACATGCAGCACTATGTATCATTTTGGCTTGAGGTATTGCTTAGAATTGTTTTTTTTAGTATTACTAACTTGTTCTTGGAGTAAAGCAGATTTGTTATTGGGTATTGATGAGTTGTTAATGAGATATTACTTAGACTTATTCTTGCGGTATTAGTAAGTTATTTTTAGGGTATTACTAACTAGTTCTTCGGGTTGTACTGACTTGTTCTTGGGGGTATTAATGAGTAGTTTTTTTTTTTTTGGGGGGGGGTATTAAGATTTGTTCTTGGGGTATTAATAGTGAGTTGTTTTTTGGTATTATTAACTTGTTCTTCGAGTATTACAGACTTGTTCTTGGTGTATTGGAGAATTGTTCTTGGAGTATTAATTAGACTTGTTTTTGAGATATTAGTGAGTTATTTTTTGGATATTACTAACTTGTTCTTCGGGTATTACTAAATTGTTTTTTGGGTATTAGTGAGTTGATTTGGGGTATTACTAATTTGTTTTTCGGATATTAGTGAGTTACTCTTCAAGTATTATTGAATATAGCATGGAGTATTACTCAATTATTCACCCAAATAAAATAAGCAAAATCATAAAACCAAATTAGTGAACATACCTAAGAAATTTTTGTTACGAATCTGTGAATAATCAAAACCACAATTGGGCATGGAATCTGTGAACCAATTAAACCAAAAAAATCGATTTCGAATCTGTGAACCAACAAAAGCAAACTAAAAGCACTAAAATCAAAATCAGTCAATAGCAAGTAGTTACAAGTTAGTTCGTCAAGTCTACCGAACGCTCCAAACCAATCTTATATCTCCCTCAATATCTCCAAGTCAACCTTAATTTCTCTAATAAGAAATTGAGGAGGTCTCATATGTAATTATTGTATGATCGCTCTTTTAATTAGTTAAAATTATTTATTCTAAAATGGTGAGCTGATTATACTGAAAACTAAAGATTATTACGTTGAAAAGTTTACACTGTCATTAATTTTATGTATAAATTTTGCTAGTATGATTACTTTCACTTTTCAGTATAAACAACCTTTAATTTTGAGTGAATACACCATATACCAAATGCTGAGAAATTAAAAGAAACTTGATTGCATCACGATTCATAATTAATTTGAAGTGGAATGTGTATTGTTATAAAGTTCGATTTCAATACGAATTATCATTTATACTAATTTTTTAACACACTTTCTCATTAATTATATATAGTTCAAATCCTCAATTTTACCTATAGAAAGGAAGCTCATGATTGCGTATAAATTTGATATAAATAAATTTATTTTATCTGTAAATTCGAACTTATGATATGGACATGAGTATAAATGTTTTGATACTATGAAAAAATATATACTGTCTCGAGACCTTTCCGAATGACAAAATCAATGCCAAATTGATTTATGAATGTCACTAATCACTATCAGATGAGGTCGATAACTCCAACTTAATAACTTTGATTAAAGAAGATATGTCGGGAGATTTTAGCTATAATTAAGATGCATGATTTGACTAATTATAAAGTTTTATGACTTGTACACATACACCTTAGGGTTGGTGAATTGCATTTTCCCGTGCGGATTATTAATTAATACAAGAAGCACGTGATTAACGTAATTAATTATTTGTAGGATCTCTTGTGTGAACTCGTATCACTGTTACGTATAATTACCACCATTGTTATTTATATATACTTTCATAGTTATAAACAATGTTTTTTTTAAAAAGTTGCTAGTCGCTAATCGATCGGACTACTAGAGTCTAGTGATAGTCGGAAGCACCTAAATAATAGATATAATTAATTATATAGTGTACATAAAATAATAAAAAAAATTCAATAATAATTTAAAAATCAAAAGGTGATTAATGTTTTAGTTGCTTTAATTTTATTTTGCTATACTTAGAGTTTGCAAAATTTAAAAAAAAAAGAAAAAAAATAGACCTAATCGGAAATAGCTTAATCGGCATCTAATCAAGATTAATAAAGAATGAATTTTGTAAAACTTTTAAAATCAAGATTTTAATGAATTTTGTAGGACTTTATAGACTTTGCAGAATTTCATGGATTTGTGACATAAGATAAGAATTCAAGATTTTTTCATACCTTCGTATTTAAAAAAAAAAGACAAAGACAAAAAAAAAATCATAATATCATATCATCCTAAATAGCATTCCTCCACATATCTATAGCTATATTAGTCCTCCAAGCATTAGCGTCATACTGTTCTTGCTCTTCTAATAGCATCATTTAGTAGTTAGGAATTATGAGCCGAACTCTCACACCCACTTAGAACGTAAATGAACTTCAAATCAAAGTTTAAAGAGTAGGGTTTGCAAGCATGTAATTTACTTTTTTTTTCTTTTTTCTATTATATTTTCCTTTTACCAATGATAGTATGAACATTTTTGTTTTATTACATGAACTTTTCGCACAGTGTACAGGCAAAATTAATTTGGCCCAAATAATTATAATAAAAAAATCCTACCTAAATTAATGCGTAATTTTATTAGAATTATATTATCATATATATATTTTATGATATACACGTATATATGTGTATGTTAAAAAATATCGAGATTGAATAATCAAAGCAACCAAAGTAAAAGATAGGGATTAAAGATTTATAAGCCCTATAACTTTGCTTCATTTTGGATTTGGTCCTTTAGATTATATATTTTGATTTTGGTCCTATAAGTTTGAAAATATTTTGATTTTGATTCTTTTACAAACTTATAGGACCAAAATCAAATTTGATTTCGGTCCTGTAAGTTTGTAAAAGGACCAAAATTAAAATATTTTAAAACTTATAGGACCAAAATCAAAATGTGTAATCCATGTGGACCAAATTCAAATTTTTGACAAGTTATAGGATAAAAAAACTTTAATCCCTAAAAGATAACAAAACTCAAATTCCGCAAAAAAATACTGTCAATGAAAAAATATTACCTAATGACATATGAATATATAATATAGTATTATAATAATATTAATATAAAAAATAAATATTTATCTTGTTTATAAGTTAGGATGAACAATCACCTGGCCACCGGGCTCCTCACTTGAGTGAGTGACTCGGGTTCGATTTCTTTTGGGAACGAATAGGAGGGAGATATAAGGTTGATTTGGAGATATGAGTGTATGGAGACTTGGTGTACTAACTTCTAACTACTAACCACTAACATTTACCGATAAAAAAAATTGTTTTGCTGATAATAAATATTTTGAATGAACCAATATGTATATATTTGTACATATATATTTAATGAAATAATTATAATAATTATTTTTATTTATTCTGATATGTATGTATATATTATATTATATTAGCTCTCGTCACTGTAATTACTTTATCGTTGATGTTAGTATTATGACTAATAAAAGATCATCGAATTAAATTTAAATGCAGGGATAAAATTATAAGGTTAAAAATATTTTAGGTCATAAAAATAAATAATCATATATAAATCAATTTGGGGATAAATAAAACCACTAATTCAAAAAGTCCTCCAAAATCCCAGAAATTTTGATGAGATTGTTGGTATTTATAAAGTACACTAAAAAGTCCACCAAAATCCATCAAACCCAACAATCTTTTAAAATACTTATTTTTTTTTATAACAGTGGATTATTTTTAAATTTTTTAAAATCCTGATTAAATACCAACAAAATTTTTATAAGAAAAAAATAATTTAAAATCCTACGAAATCCCAAACGAATTCACCCCATTCACCCCTTAGATTCCCTATTTTATCTAGTTATTATGTCGATCGAGAAGAGATGACTAGTACTACTAGTATGAAGATATGATAAAGAACAAAAAACGATCTTTAAATTAAACAGAGCCTGCAACTAATCCATGAGAAATCTGTATTAATTTGTTGTCATATTCGTATCTCATATTTTATTCCTAATGTGTCATATACTTATTATACATTCAATATAAACTGTCCAACACGAGACTAGAATAGAATACAAATAAAATTTTAGCCGCCTACAATATGGTATATAATAATAATAATAACAATAATAATAATAATAATAATAATAATAATAATAAAAAAAAAAAAGTTATAGTGATAATAGCCATATGATTTCTAACTAATAGCGTGTCACATAACATTTGCATACTTTAAGAAGATAGAAAAATAGGAGAAGGTTTGATAGGTTGTTTTGTAAGTTTTAAAGTAATAAAATAAATTAATTAATGAGTTGGATTGTGTTTATGTAGAACTTAATTAAAAGTAATGATACTTTTGTATAATATTAAAAATATTATAAAAGTGAAATTTATAAAGATTTTGTCTTGTTAAAACTTAAAAAGTATTATATTTGAAAAATATTATGAGTAGAAATGATCAATATCATATTTTGGTATCTGGTCACTGTTTTACGATTGTTAGAAAATAATGAGTGTGTATGGGAAGATGAAAGTGTTGACACGGACTTAGAAACACAAAGTCGAGGCACGAGTTTCACTCACTCTCCGTAAGACGTTATTGCCCCCGTACACTGGTGCAATACGGATCGTAGACAACCGTCCCCAAGATACAACGACTTTAGAACTTCAGATTGTTGCACTACAAATCAGAAGTTATCGGCGAATCGCAAAATAGGTATCCGGAACTCCCGACACGACTCTAATGCACACTTAGAATGCTTGAATGCTTTTAGAGAGGAGAAGGCTTATTTTGGTTGTGAATGAATTATGGAATGAACATTGGGGTCTTATTTATAATAATTGAAGAGATGTGGTGTCTTTTGGTGAAGGGCTGCATCTTTTCCAACCTTTAATTCTGAGCCCTTAGATCACACCTCTTGATTTTCAAGGGCTCTGATCGCACCTGTTGGCTGCACCCATAACCTGATCTGCGCATGTCTGACTCGGGTTCTAACCCCACTGGGCGCGCGCCCATTCTGACTTCCAGACGGGCGATCCGGACCATTCGAACCGTACCGACGCGATGGCCCGTACACCCACGTACTGAGCCTTGATCGAGCCGTTCCAAAAATTAAAGGCTCCCCAGCTCCTCGCGACGACGCGTACGTGCAAAGTGCAAAGTGCAAAGTGCGCCTCTAAAGCGCCCAATGCGACTATGTGCGACGTGCGCGTGCCCGTGCGGGTGCGGGTGTAGCATGAGGGTCTTTGGGTTAGCCCTTCGGGCTAACCTTAAGGCACCAACATGTAGACCATAGAATATTATTAATTCTATTGTACACAAGTCTACATATAAGGGACTCCAAATCCTTCACATTTTCCTATGTGGGACAAAGGATAATTTCCATATTTTCTCCCTTATGTTCTCTCTTCAACATGTTTAAGTTGCTAACTTCATGTATTAATATCCCATTCACCCGAAATTGGTTTTGAGTAAATTAATATTTCAAATTCATCTACTCCGAACGTAGATTAATATTTTGCAACTTAATTCCATTTTTCACCAATGGAATATCACATTAAAATTGGTCAAACTTGGGTCAACCACCCATATTCCAAACCAATTTCCAACAGTCACCGGACTCCTAGATTGAGCGAATGATCTGGGTTCAATTCCCTTTGGGAACGAATAAGAGAGAGATATAAGGTTGGCTTGGAGATATTTTTGGGGTGTTTGGAGACTTGGTGTACTAACTTTCAACTACTAACAATTAACATTAACGATAAAATAAAATAAAAACTCATATTTTGGTATAGGTAGATCCGAGGGATGGGTCTCTAACTTAGAAAATCTTTATACGTGGGTAATCATACAAGTGAATACCTTAATATATACCTTAATATTTTGTACATGATCATATACATAGCCCAAAAGTGTATTTTGTCTACGTATAATGATAGAAATAATAAATTAATAACACAATATTTTGGAATATATATTGATGATAGAAGTTATGTGGGGTGTACAAAATTAA
>JAPKLY010000026.1:1210290-1225623 GCA_026898435.1 Prunella vulgaris
AAAATATATTATTTTTAAATTATTATTTGGTAGGATAAAGTTTAAATTCTTTTATATAGTGTTTAAATGATTTAATTAATTTTATTAAAAAAGTTCTTATCCCAGTTACTGTTATAAAATTATTCGAAATACCATCATTGGGATGATATACATTCTACACATGTAACATTGAAAAGTCAAAGATGATAACATATTAGAAATCTCGACCTGTGAATAGTAATAGGTCGTGCATATGTATTAAGTACATGCTACCAAATGTCTGCATTAAACCTGGTTTAGCACATCATCTCACCCATATATGACCTACTAAATGGGTAAATGTAAAAATGTCTAAACACTCTTCTCCGCACAATTTTTTTTGCTGCTGTATCAGATCCGCCGCACTCTTCTCGCTCCCCGTCCGGTAGTCCTCTTAGATCTATTTTGAGGACTATTCGAATCAGTGTCTCCATCGTCTGTCCCGCTTGTTCTTTCAGTTGTTTTAAGGGGTTCATCCTTTCCAACGGTGCCGTTTTTACGTTATCGATTGGTAGGATGACCCGTTAAATCTAGTTTTTCTTTATTTTATTTCTGTCGTTTGTTTTAAATTTCTGCAGTTTAGTGTTTTTACTTCTGTCATTTGTTTTTTTAGATTTTATTTTCCTTCTCCTACTATAGTAGTTGTGAGATTATCTACACCCTGTGTGGTGTGTCCTTTTATTTAATCAGGTGCTTCTTCTTTGATGTTGTGTCTAGGATTCAGATCTGGTAGTGGGCCAGATGATCATGAATCCTGTA
This sequence comes from Prunella vulgaris, assembly GCA_026898435.1. NCBI lineage: Eukaryota > Viridiplantae > Streptophyta > Magnoliopsida > Lamiales > Lamiaceae > Prunella > Prunella vulgaris. The sequence goes on from JAPKLY010000026.1 coordinate 1,211,068, forward strand.
GGACTTTCGGTTGAAGTGCAGGATTGGCTCGAGATGGATGCTATTTTTAGATGGTGAAAAATCACCTTAGTGTGGGGTGTGTTATTTACCATAGAGCTTTAAAATTGTTAGCATTTGTCTCTTTTGTGTACTCTCCATTTCCTCTCGATTGGTTTGGAGCAGTTGTTTTCCTTTGTGTAATCAAGGGGTTAGGAAACTGATCTATTGTACTCTATATTCTTGTATTTGTAAAAGACCATTTCCTCTAAAAAAAATGTCTAAACACCTAATACATATACTACCTCAATCCTTGAACAATTTATATTTATTCATTTTTTTCCCACAAAATTTATTATTCCTCATAATCTCTACTCTACACATTCTACTTATTATATTTTTTCTTAATTTTTATGCTAAAAAATCACCGTAAATTTTTTAGAAATTGAGGTAGCATTTAACTTTATACATCAAAGAATAATTTATACTCCTATGTCTAGGGTGGTTCGGTACGATATATCAAACATAACGTTCCATATCAAATATAGTATCGAAAATTTTGATATACTGAATTCGGTAAAAAAAAAAATATTTATTAATACTGTCAAAATTTTGATATACCAAAGTTTTAAAGGTATCAGTATTGTTGGGTGTCGAGTGATTTAACCCGCAATTAAATCTTCAACAAGAATTGGGTGAAAGAGGAAATCTTGGCGCCAGACAAAAATAAATAAACAAGAAGAACCCCAAATTTTACGTGATTCGATTTTTTAAGATTTGTGTCCACAAAAATTCGGGGCAATACTCCACTATCAACATAAAAACTAATTACACATCACAATCAATTTGAGAACAAACTTTGCAGATCCAATCAACTCTCAAGAATCCTAAAGTCTTCTGCTGAGTTAAGTATGTATTAAACAACTGTAGAGAACTATTTGAGTCTATTGTGTAGAAGATAATGCTAATATGCAATATGTAGCTGCGAATCAGGCCCAAGTGCAAACTGACGCAGCGGAGACGTAATACTCAAGAGGGACACACGAATAGGGCCTATTTAATTCATAATTCAACTTCTTTTACCATAACTTGAGACGCATATTTGTAATACTAAATAAAATCTAACAAATCTAAACAAATCAATTAAAGATACTAAATATCTCAACAAATCCAATCAAATATATTAAAATCTTAACAAATCATATTAATGTTGGGTGATTGTTCTAAGTAGATATATTATGTGGCTAATTTAATTTTACGAATCACTCAAACAATAATCTTGAAAGATAGTCTAAGTCGATAAAATGAAAATGTAGGAGAGTTGTAGTGAGAGAAAGTGTGTAATATTCTTGTATTGTAGAGAGTGGAATCTTTTAGAAATGTGTACATTCTCCTATTTATTCCCTTGCATGGGTGAGGTGGCATGTAATTAAGCCAATTAGTCTAAGACAGCGACAAGTGTCCTCCACTTGTCACTATTTAACACTTTAAATCCACTAACTTTCTTCTAAAAGACTAATCTGCCCTTTTTGGTTGGTTTTCCTCCTTGGAGGTCCAGGCGAGCAAGGTGACGAGCAGCTTTAACTTGACCATGTAGGCTTGTTGGCTCGTTTCATCCTTATTCACCTCTCTCCCTTATGTGGCGAGCAGCTTTAACTTGGCCATGTGTGGGCTTGCTGACTCAACCTTCTCTTTCTCGTCCATCATCTCATCATGGTTGAGATTCTTTTTAAACTTCAATTAAGTTTCATTGATTATTTTTTAATTGTAGGCGTGATTCCTTTTATCAACAATTAATACTAAATATAATATTTTATATATTCTTATCTCCATCACTTTTACTCTTGCAATCTTCAGTTTCAACTGTAGGATTAACTTTATAGCTGTAGGATCTTCTCCAACTGTAAGTTCATCAATTTTACAGCTATAGACTTTCCTTTCAAACTGTAATATCCCCATTTATTCAATTTGATTTTGAAATGTTAGTTTATGCACATATATTCCTATACTTTGCTATCATCAAGATCTACTCAAAATAAGGTTCAAACATCAGACGTTCTTCATCAAATTTTCTACAAACTTTGCTTAATAAAAAAACAAGACGACTCAGTCCTTAGATAATCAGAGTCAACTTCTAGAGGAGAATCAGAGGATCAAGCTAGAGAGAAAACCCCTTAAATTGAAGAAATAAATTGTATATTACTTCATTGTGATAATAAAATCTATTTTTACAATATGTGTTATTACAATAGTATCAGTTAAATATATTTTTCAGGATATTCGAGCTTTAACGAGTTGAATCAAACTTTGCTCATAAATTTCGAGCTCGAACTCAAACTTAATATAAGCTAAATAAATTGAGTTGAGCTCGATTGCGAGTCGAATTGAGCCGAATTCAATTTTAAGCTCGACTTGTATAACAGTTTTTAGTCGGATCAATTGGTTAATAGTTTCACATCGCATTTGCAAGTAATTAGATGTCAGTTCATATTTTTATCATTGTTTATAAAATATCCCACAAGTCAAATGAGGTCAAGTTTAATTATTTGAACCAATAATTTTCTTTTATTTTGGGTATTAAAGCAGTTTTTCTACCATAATGGTTCGATGCAAATCAAGACACGTGCAGTCGTGCATGTCGCAATTAATTAATAAAAGGGGAAATAATTGAAGTTGACTGTGAAATGAAATGTCCCCTAAAACTAAAAAGTTAAGTAAAATACTTTTACAAAAAGAAAAATACTTTTTTACATGAGTGTTTGCCAATGTGATAGAAAATAAATATCGACAAGGTACTGTTTTGTCGTTTTCTCCGAGTCTTAATTCCTAGACAACTTTGCCACCACTCAAAATTAATTTTACCTGGCTTTAAGGGCATACTCCAAGTGTAAGTTCTGTGGTGATAGTGCAAGAGAAATTTTTCGAAAATATAAATCAAGAAAATGGATGAGATAATTTTTTATTAAAATATTGTTAGATATATTTTTTCCGTCCCAAAAGATATTGCATATTTTCTATTTTGGTCTGTTCCACAAAAAGTTTGCACATCTAAAAGTGGAAACTATTTATTAAATTTCATTCTCACAATACAAATATAATATTCATAAAAATATATTTTTTATACTTTTTTTTAAAAATTACATGCCCAAAAGACACCGCAATATCTTTTGGGACGGAGGAAGTGATTTTTAATTTGCATTTTACCCGAGTGAGTCGAATGGTCCAACAGTGCGAGTTCTCTATCTTTTTTGAAAAAAAAATAATTCAGCTGTCATATTTCAGCTTTTACCTTTCTTTTCTTCTAAATTTTTATGAATTCGAGTTTATTGTAATCATTATTATTGTTATTTATATATATTATTACTGTTATAAAAATATATTTATTTTTTAGCAGTGATAGTGTATATACATAATAGTGATACTCCCTCCGTCGTAGAAGACATTGCGATGTTTTTTGGGCACGTAGTTTAAAAAATAAAAAATATATTTTTATGAATATTATATGTGTATTGTGAAAGTAGAGTTTAATAAATAGTTTTCACTTTTTGATATGCAAACTTTTTGTGGAACAGGCCAAAATAAAAAGTATGTAATGTTTTTTGGGACTGAGGAAGTAGTAAATATACATTATAATGATAGTGATTAATTGAAAATACGAGTTCACTGTGAACTCGAGTTGATAGAAGCATATTTGTCTTCTTTTTTAGGAAGTTTCAGTTTTTTAGTATAGTATGTAGGAAGTGTGGAAATAGAGCTAAATTTGCACATTAGAAGGGAGGGGAGAAAGAGCTGCAACTCTATACATATATTATTGAACAATGAAGCTGGGATGAAACCATCAACACAAAGTCTTTAGTTAGCCCTTCAATGAAAAAGAAAAAGGGCTACACAAAATAAAAATAAAAATAAATGGCACACAAATATCTCTAATATTTATAAATAAATAAATTCACAAGATGGGAACTATGAATTTCAGAGATGTAAGGATCCATACAAAAATTTTGTCCTTAATTAATTTCAAGTGGAGCCCATTAAGAAAAGACACATTAATTTATATATATCAATAGTTCCACATTAGCGCCTCAAAACAGCTCGAAATTCCGGCATCATCTCCGCCGCCCCACGGCAGCGACGGCTCCAACCATCCCTCCATCGCATCGTTATCTACATACACAAAGTCATTCCTCAGCTCCACCGACTCGAAACTCGTCCCCAAACTCGGAAGCTCCACGATCTCACTCAGTTCCGCCTCCGCCGCCGACAGTTCCGTCGTAGTAAAAAGAGACGACACCGAGGAAGAGGAGGAAAATGTGCCGGAGCTCGACGACGGCGACGGCAGCTCGTCGAATTTCTCCATCGCCGCCGCCTTCGCGGCGGCGGCCTGCACGTCGCGGGGGCTGACGGAGGCGGGGCGAGGCAGCGCCCCCGCGAGCTCGGGAAAATTGAGCGTGGCGGAGGTGCCCTTGATGGTGAGCGCCGCCACGTCGTGCGCACGCGCCGCCATTTCGGGGGTGGCGAAAGTGCCTAACCAAATGCGGGATTTTTTGCGGGGCTCCCGGATTTCGGAGACCCATTTGCCCCAGGCCCGCATTCGGACCCCCCGGTAGACGGGGTGCTTGGAGGTGGTGGCGCCGTCGCGGCTTCTCTTTGCATTCCGGCCGGATTCCGGTGGAGATTGTGTTTGGGATGAGGAAGAAGCAGCACTAGTAGTGAATGAGGATGTCGATGAATTACGACATTGATCAGCATTCATGATTCTTGAAAATAATTTTCTAGTAATAGAAAGGATTAATTGGTGCAAATTTGGATGTTGGGTTTTGACATTTCTATACAAGGAAATATGCACTTTTTTTTAAAGAAACGGGGAAATATGCACACTTAAGGCAAGTAGTTGTGGTAGTTATGGTGAGAGAGAGAGTGAAGAGGAGGAGGAAGAGAAAGAGAGAGAGAGAGAGGTGTATGGAAGCATTGAAAAACAAGAGAAGAGGAACGAAAGAAATATATACTTGGAAGTGGATGGGGTTCCCTTAATTGATTTTCTTATATAAAAAAGGTGGTTCTAGCTAGCTAACCATAATAAAACTAAAATTAAATTTATTATAAACTTGTACAATTTCTACATAAAGTCAAAAATATTAATTTAATCATAATAAATCTAATTATATTGCATATGAAATTCAACATGTGAGAACATTATATTCTATTTTAGAAATATATGTAATTTGAATAATTATGAAGTAAAAATAGTTTAAGGCTATTAAATGCACCTTTATAACAAAATCTGCAATATTATAATTATTAAGACTTGTTAGTTTCAATTCTAGTAGGCATAACTTTTTTCCTGTAAGCATAGATTAAAATATATAAAACCATTTATCTTCACTCTCCAAACATTTCTTTAATTTCTCAAATTATTATTAACTTTATTGATAAATAAACTCTACAATATTTTTGTAATTAATATTTTATAATATACTTATTTTATTCATAAAATATTACTTCCTCTATTCCACAAGAATTTGCACACTTTTATTCCACATAAATTTACACACTGCTAAAAAAATATTAATTTGTGTGCACATTCACAAATCTATGCACATAGTTAGTCATATTATATATATAAAATGTATATCATCTCGTAGGGTGTAAATTTTTACTAAACTTGATGGAGTTATACTCCCTCTGTCCACCAAATATATGCACATTTCTTTGCATGTGATTTAATGCAATATGTCGAAGGATACTTTAAGATGTTGTGAGGTTCGTTTATGAATAAAGATCATATTTCGTTTATGGTATACTTTTAAAAAATATGATCTTTATTCATAAATGAACCTCACACCATTCCAAAATATCCTCCGACATATTACATTATATTAAACCACATACAAAAAATATGCATGTATTTGGTGGACAGGTAGGGGTGGCAAATGGGCCGGGCCGGGCCGGCACTGGCCCACCGGGCTGCTGGTATTTTACGGGCTGGGCTGGGCCCGGCCCGGTACCAATCGGGCCTACATTTTATCGGCCCAGCCTGACCCTATGCGGGCCACCGGGCCAAAATGGCCCATTACTTAATAATTAAATTTGAAATATATTATTTATATTTATTATTTTTAACATGTAAAAATAATAAAGATATTTTGATAGACACTAAATTATAATCCCAAAATATTTTTATTATTAATTTAAACATAAGGAAACACACACTCAAAGAATATATATATATATATATATATATATATATATATATATATAATTAATGAAACTAATCAATAAGATTCTAATTATATATATTATTAATGAACTTGAAAAATGAAAACACACACACATTTAGAACCTGAAAACAAACAGGGGAACTAAACTCATTTTGAAAAATTCTAATTAATAAATATTAGTTTATTGAAACTCAATTCATTTTGGTTAAAAATCAAACATTAATAGAATTAAACTAAAAAAGTTAGAAATTATAATTAAAAATTTAGGGTTTGGGTAGTTTTTTGTTTTGAGCCTTTTGGTTTGGTACATTGCAAATTTGCAACATCATAATTAAAAAAAAAAAAAACCGGGCCAATATTTTTTTCGGGCCAAGCCCGGCGGGCCTACTGGGCCGGGCCAAATAGGCCCGGTTCATTTCGGGTCGCTTATTTTTGGGCCCGGCCTGGCCTGAAAGACGGGCCAACTGGGCCGGCCCATCGGGCCGGGCCCATTTTGCCACCCCTATGGACAGGGGAGTATAATCCCGAAATATCCTCCTTATAATCCGTGGGAAGAAAACTTTTGCGCCTACAATATTTAGTTTGAGGGAGTATAATGCATTAATGTCATGATACAATGCGATGGGGTTTGTTAATGATCATTTATGCCTTGCATATATAGCTGCAGGTGTGAAAGTGAATGCATGAGTAGCATTTGTGCAATATATTTATTGGAATTTACTTTTTATATGTATGTACTTTAATTTTGACCGTATCTAAGTATTTAAATTGAGATGGAAATTCTAAAATTAAGAGTATATGTTTCATGTGCATTATTCAACTTGAGTGCATTAATCTTTAAAATGTCACGTTTAATAATTACTAAAAATTAATTATTTTTTAAAATATTTTTTTCTAATAATAATATATGTAATATTTTAGTAATAATTAATATAATTATTTTAAAATATATTTAAATTATACAGTACATTTAGCGGACACGAAACTATGACAAAAATTAATTATTTTATATAGGGTAATCATTGAGAGTTGGTGCGTATATTTTCATTACTTAAATATAAGATGGGATGTAGTTTATTCATTTTTAAAAGAAAATATATCACTCTAGTCCATCAAGATAAAAGATTCTAGCTCCATAACCACCAATCTTGAATACATATACATGCAAACATACGAAAATTTGAGATTATTTCATATAATGAATTCAAAACGGCAGATATATATATAATAGTTTTAAATAAAAAGTACCCTTTTAATTGAAAATAAATAATTTTTTCCCAAATTATATATATAATAATAATTTTAAGAGAAAACCATGATTATCACTTTCTTTAATTACTTTTAAAATTAAAATTTTTAGTGATAAAATAAATACTATCAGTATTAATTGTCATTCAATATATATATTTCGTGAAATGGCCTCGTATAAAAATTATTTAAAATTGAAATACAATATAATGTAGGAAACTCAAGATTGTACCTAGGATAAATTGTTTTTTTATCGCATATGAATTTGTGTTCAACAGATCTGATCTCACTTTTTTTTTGTCCCTTTTAGTATATTTAGTCTCTTTTGTTTAAAAAAAAGGTACATTTGATCCCATGAGAATTTGTGCTTAACAGATCTGATCTCATGTTAATCTATTAGTTTTGACGAAAAAATTTTATGGGACCATTAATTCGTGTAAAAAGGACCAGATCTCTTGAGTATAAATTCTCCCAAATAAAAAATGCATTTTCTATATATATGGTATTCCACATCTTTGGCCATAATGAATATTTTCCTCATTTTCTTTGGGTAGGTTCCATATATTTAATTATAATTATGGCCTGCATGAGGTTGCAAATTATAGGGTTACAATGTCGTCAAGCTACACAACACAAAATCAAACTATATATGTAAGGATGATATTATTAATTAATTATGTATTTGGACAAAAATAATATCTACATTAATTGTATTGCCCTCTGTGTTTTCTTTGATATATACTTGTGGACTGTATATGTACAAATATATATTCAACGTATTCTAGCAATCTCCAGATTTTAGCAATGGGTCCATTTCCCATGATTCTATAAATATATATTATTGTTTTTTTGTTAAAAATGTTGCGTGCTTATATATATATATATATATATATATTGATGAGATGTTTTCACTTTCACTCTCTAGCATATATAATTATTAATTGAATAGTTGTGCATCAATTATTTGGTTCAATTATGTATTGCATCAAAATATTATTCACAATTAAATTTTGGGAGAAGACAATTTAAATTAAAAATTATGATTACAATCAGTGCAATCTTTTAAAAATAAAAATTCTATTCTTTTTTATTTATTCTATTTTAAAAAATAAGTACCCCTATACTTGATTAGTTATGCATTGAAATTGAGTTATTATTTTTCAAAGGAGAGATGATGATGATAGAGTTTCACTAGTGATATTACTTGGCAAGGCAGACAGTAGGAAATGTCCACCGTCCTTGCCCGCCCACCTAACATCTTTATCCATAATAAAAAAATTTATCGATAAATGTTAGTTGTTAGTAGTTAAAAATTAGTTCACCAATTCTCCAAATACTTCAAAAATTATCTTCGAGCCAACCTTATATCTCCATTTACCCATAAAATTTTTACTTCATTTGTTTTATTTATATATACAATCAATTTTTTGTTTTTAAATTGTGCAAAGATTTATTACAAAACAATGAAAAGCACCAGCGACTCTTTTTTTTTTTTTCAACTTCATTAAGTGTGATACAAAAATAAGACAAATAATAAAATAAAATATTCGAATCGTAGACGAAAGAGGATGGAAATTTCTAAGCTCCAATAATTGGATTTTTTTTTTTCGAATGCAGTGAAGTTTATAATTTAAAATAGCGAAAAGAACATCCATAATATTTGAAGATTACGCCTAATTAATAATAAGATTTAAAAAAAAAAAAAAAAAGAGTGATTCTAATACAACAATAAGCCAACATATAAGAGCATTTCTAATGGTGGAGGCAAAAATTATCAGTTTGCCATCAACGATTATATCATCCATTCAACTCAAATCTTAATTCAATAAAATATTTCTACTTTAATTAAATTTATTTTTTATTTTATTTTAAATTTATATATATATATATAATTATATTTATAATTTGATATTTAGGTTTAAATCTTTTAAAATTATATTTCATTTAGTTTCAATTTGTTTCTATTAATAGATATTATATATAACACAACAAAGATTTATATTTTTATTATTTAATTTTTATGTCACATAATATATCAAATAAATAAAGGAAAAATAAGTTGCCACTGTGAACTATATATATATCACGTATGCCGCTGAATTTGGCACACGATGTTCATCAACCGTCATTGAAACCCATTTAAGAAGGTAAATTATATATATATATATATTAATTTGTCCAAGTAATGCTGTAAGCTGACATTTCTTCACTCCAAGAATTGAGATTCTATGATTTGACAATTATATTTTTAACTCCAATTAATAGAAACTCCCTAAATATAAAGTCATAAACCCATCTAACTGCAATTCACTCACTTAACATATGACACTGGCTATATTAAAAAATATTAGTTAATTATAATGAAAACGATAGAAATATAAACTTTTCATTAATTATAATTAACTCATATTTTTTATGTAATCAAACCATATATTTTATAATGTAAACAGTTTCAACTGTTAAATAAGTGTATCATACATAAATTCTATATGATACCTTTGTTATCAGGTTAACATAGTGCTTGTGTACAAGTGCTACAAAACAACTTCTAACTAGAAGTACTTTTTTTCAAAAGCTACGAGAGATATCTTTGAATAAAATATTTTTAAAAGCTGTTTTTGGTGTTTCAAAACAGACACATAATCTTAAATTTGTTTCACTTCCACTTCTACAATTACTGGATCCAAGCTCAAATCATTATCTACGTATGAGAGGATCAAATTTACCCTTTGCTTCATTTTCATCTACTTGAAGAATTAGATTTAATTAAAAAAAAGTGTAAATAAATAAATAAATAAATGATTGTGCTAAAGATTTGGTAAGGATTTATTAGGGGTCCCTCTTGGTATAAAGTATTGAGGATGATGCAAATCCAACCAACGGAGTGTCGTCTCATTTTTGGTATTCTATTACCAAATTGTGTGTTGTTAGGCCTCTTTTCCTTGTTATTTACGCTCATAAACTACTTTTAAGTTTTAAAAAAAATAAAATCTTTTGCATCACTGTGTAAGTCAAATGAAGACAAAAACTCGTATGAACTCGGATTTTCAATTATCACTGTCATGATTATATACTATCACTGTTATGTATGTATAGTATATCACTGTTAAAAAATTAAGTATATTTTTATAACAGTGATAGTATATTATGAATAATAGTGATAGTGATTACACGTAAATGAAATTTTAAAAGTTCACTCAATTATTACTGAAAATTACTTATATTTATACTGATAAATTACTCTTTATTAAATGGTAATAGGATATAATGATGTTTCAGTAAAATTTTAAAAAAAATTATAATAATAATATGAGTGAATACGTGATGCATGCATATATAGACTATGACAACAAAGAAATGTCATTGCTGTTGAGAAATTAGTGAAATAAAAAAATAATAATTGGAGTTATATAGGTAGCTAGTTATTCAATGATCAGTGTTATTTAGGTGGTAGATTAATTATATAAAACTTTAAATTATAACAAGTGGATTAATAATTTATAATGCATCAGTGTTCCTGCAGTGTGTTTTTGGGGAAAAAGATCTACTTATTAATCATGAACAGTGAACACCTGTACATATACATTATCGTGATATTTATATCACACGACAATATGTATATATCTATAAAAGAGTTTTTATATAATATATATATTACTATATTGATATTTATTTCAAGAGAAAGTCTCTTCAATTTCTGTGAAATTGATCAAAACGAACTTATAAATTAGCTTTTACTTTTCAATTTTCAATCATTATATATTATTACTTTAATTAGTTTGATACATATTAATTAATAAAAAACTTGACACCGTTAAAAATTGCACACCATCACTACAAAAAAAATTGGCGACTACTGACAGATTTTTGTAAGGAAATATTCATCAATAAATTAATTAATACGGAATTTCAAAATGTTACAATAAATTTCCGTCATAAACATATTAAAAAATTTAAAATGGTAATCCATCCATTCTAAAAGACATTGCATACTTTACAATTTTTATTTATCCCATAAAAAAATTGCATACCTAAAAGTGTTAATTATTTATTAAACATCACTCTTACGGTACATATACCTTTTACTATACATGTTTTTTAAATTGCGTGCCCAAAAAATACTGTAATGTCTTTTGGGATAGAGGGAATACAATGAACTTCCGTCATAAACATAATATAAATTCATGGGAAAATACACTTTTTTATCCTTTAAGTTTGATTGACTTTGATTTTTGTCCTCTTATCTTTTAAATTTCAGTTTTAGTCCTGTAAGTTACAAAAAATTATCTTTTTTATACTGTGACCTGCTACTATAGGTCACTTAACAAGTTATATGATGACGGGTCTATTTTATTGTATTTTATTTTGATAAAGTCATACTTGAAAGTTTCTGCTTGGTGACACTAATATTTGACAATTTAAATTGAAATTTGATTAAAATTGAACATAAATTAAAGAAAAACTCTTTCCATTAATAATTTTTTATATTTTATGAAAATTTAAATTGACTCTCTTATTAAAAAAATGTAATTTCAAATCTCAACCACAAAAAAATAAAATAATTTTTTTTTATTTAAAATTCTATTATAAATTTTAAATAACATTTTGTATTAATTAAAGAAATCTAAGAAAAATTATTTAATCTAATTTTAAATATTAGTAAAAGTTCCAAAAATACATAATTATAAATGACTAATTTAAAATAATGAGTAATAGTAAAAAATTTATAAATCAAAATTCTAAAAAAAAAAGGATATTGTATATCATTTCACTTGAGTGAAAATGAATTAAAATAAAGAATTTAATTTGATATTAGACTAATTTTGGAATAAAAAAATTAAGTAATATAGATATTGCACTATAGATATTTTTTTTTCAAAAAATGTCGTTGTTTACATTATTAATATCAATGATTATAAAATTTTAATATATTTAATTTGACTGTATCATAACTATTTTTAAATACTTTTATCAATTCTCAGAGTTAAATCAATCTGGCTTATATAGATTAATTATTTTTTATTTTTTTATTATTTTTAAATTAGCCTTTTACAATTATTTATTTTTTAATTTTTACTTATTTTTAAAATTATATTTAATTAATTTATTTAGATTTCTTTAATTAATAAAAAATGTTATTTAAGATTCATGATAAAATTTTAAATTTTAATTTTTTTTTATTTTCGGGTGAGATTTGAAATTAGATATTTAAATATTTTTATCCATAATCAGAGTTAAATTAATCTGAGTTATATAGATTAATTATTATTGAATTTTTACTAATTATCTTTAAATTAGCCTTTTATAATAATTATTTTTTAAAATTTTACTTATTTCTAAAATATGTTGTTGTTTACAATACTGATATAAATGATTTTATAAAATTTTAATATATTTAATTTGAATGTATCATAAGTATTTTTAAATATTTTTATCCATACTCAGTGTTAAATCAATCTGGGTTATATAGATTAATTATTTTGAATTTTTTACTTATTTTTATATTAGCCTTTTATAATTTTTTTTGAATTTTTAATTATTTCTAAATTTATATTTAATTAATTTATTTAGAAATATTTAATTAATATAAAAATTATGATATTTTAAATTTATAACAAAATTTTAATTTTTATTTTATTTTCTTGTGTGTGAGATTTGAAATTAAATTTATTTAATAGGAGAGTCAATTTTGAATTTTCATAAAATATTAAAAATTATTAATGGAAAGAGGTTTTATTCTTTAATCTATTTTCAATTTCAATCAATTTTCAATTTAAAATTGTCAAATATTAGTGTCCACCAATAAATGATTTCCAAGTTTGACTTTATCACAATAAAACTGACACGTCATCGTATAACTTGTTATGTGACCTGTAGCAGCAGGTCATAGGACAAAAAAGTTAATTTTGACATGTATTAATATTATTGATTACTGATTTTATCACATGTTAATTTCTTATTTTTTTTGAAATTTAATTATAATTATTTAATAAATGTATTAATATATATGACAATAACTGAATTTAGGAACAATTTTTTTATTTGTAATTATAACCATGTAAAATTCTCCAGATTGGTAAACGTTGAGTTTTTATAATAATTTTATAAAGAGTAAGAGTCATATAAACCGGATGTCTTGTTTAATTTAAATGTATTTTTGAAAAATTGCTATTATTATTATTATTAAAAAATTATTCTTATTTATACAAAAATGTCATTCTTTGTTAAATATAATAGTAGTAATTTTTCAGTAAGAAAACCACATAATATTTTGGTGATAATTGGAACAAATATTTTTTAAAACACGCTTAATTGTCAGTGTATTTAAAAATCAATTATAAAAGATTAATAAGAGATTATTGGGTGAAATTAAATATCTAAGTGCATACAGGACGGATTTACATAGAGACAAGGCACGGCAAATGTCATGCCTTAATATTTTTATTATTATATTTTTAAATATTATGTGTTTAATTATAAAAAATTAAATATATTAATTATCATGTACATATATACTTTTGTTTATTGGACCTTTTAAATTAGGATTTAGTCAATAAATTTTCTAGATAATTTTTTATTTATAAATTATATTGTTAACGAAATTACTCACAATTCAAAATCTAACAAGCTCAATAATCAATATATATTATTAAGGTTTAGATATTATATATATTAACTATCAATTGTTTTCTAAGGGCATCTCCAACAATCCTCCAAAATAGAGAATACTCTTGGATTTAGAGTATTTCACCTCTTCAACAATACTCTAAAAATCATATGGATGATGAAGGATCATCCAAAATCCTCTATATTTTGAGTACTTCATCCTTATTTTGGAGGATGGTTTTAATTACAATATTGTCATTTAAATGTGTTAAGTTAATTAAAAAAAAGAAAAAAATAGAAAATATAAATAATATAGAGTGTTGTTGTTGGAGAAGATTTTTGATATAGAGGACGATATCCTTTAAAATGAAGGATAGAGTACTTCAAAATAGAGGACATTGTTGGAGATGCCCTTAGCATAATGTAGTAAAAGGTCCTCTAAAGTATTAATTTTGGTTTCTAAATTGTTGATAGAATTTATTAACAGCGTTTGTTTATGTGGCTAATA
>JAPKLY010000026.1:1230623-1247041 GCA_026898435.1 Prunella vulgaris
CTTATATAATCCTTGTCTTATAAGACTTCTGGCTATGAAAACTCATGCTGAGTCCATCTCATATTTTACCTTTAAAATATGATGAATTTCAATGCTATTATATTCATTACATATAAAATTAAATTTTAATAAAATATTCGTCTATAATGACCTGTAAAATTATTTTAGCATTCTTATGTTATGTATAGAGAATACAAAAAAAAATTTAAATTTGTGTCTTGGCTGCATAAAATTTTTGCGTCCACACCTGAATGCATACATAGGATTAGGTGAAAATATATGACGACACACATGTATATACATACATATAATATATATATATATATATATATATATATATATACATGTAAACTTTAAAATAAAAAATCAAATGTGTAGAATTATATGATGAATTATGCCATTTATCAAATAAGTGATAAATGAAAATTCAGTATGTTTAGCTATCATTATTTTATACTCTATTTGTTCAAAATATTTTTTCATATTTAAAAATGAGATTTAGTGTAAAAAGATTTAACAAAATTTAAGGAATATTTTATTTATTTTTATAAGTGTAAGTTATTTTTATTTTTTAAAAGTAAAAAATAATATTAAATATTTAAAAATGAAGAGTATAAAATTAATCTTAAACCGAGAAAGAGTATATGCATGTTTCAAGAAAGTTAGTGTTCTAAGTTCCAGTAGAATTTATTGCTTAAAAACACCTCTTTAAGACTTTTAAGTGAGGTATAACTTATGAGCCACAAATTCTGGCATTTCTTTGTTAGAATAGTATCAAATGTGTAATGTAGAATTTATCGAACTTTTGAACAAAGAATTGTGTCTGCGACCTTCTTACAAAATTATTTCACCAATATTATATATTAAGAAAATAATATCCTCTCTTTGTTTATAAAAATATATTCATTTATTTGTACGTGATTTAATACAATATGTGAAAGAATAATATGAATATTGTGAAATCAGCTTATAAATAAAACAATTGTTTTTAAGAGTATGTATAGGATAATATTAAATTAATTTCAACTTAATATGGTCAAATTTAAACCTACTTTAAGTATCATAAAACTGCCTCACAAAACACCACCTCGAACTTTTTGAAAGAAGAGACAATCACAAAGGAGTATTTTTTTAGGTTTATTATAAAGAGGGATAAATGTGCAATTTTAGAATATTTGCACACTCATTCTGAGTGTGATTTTAGTGTACAATATTTATAATTTTTACACAATTGTCCCTCTTTGCAATTTAAAAAAAAGTTGTGTTCCTATTTTTTTTTTCTCATTTAAGATATCTTGTGGACTTTAATGTTTCCACCAAAACATTTTTCCCTAGAAACAATTTCATTACACTAAACTTATGTAATATTTATCATTTATTTATATTATAAATATTAAATAAATAAACCGATTTTACATTTTTTTACAAATTTAAATTTTTAAAAAGAAGCAGAATTCTTTCATATTATCAGAGTTTAAACTCTTCCAATATCCTGGATTCGATTTATAAAAAGGCGTGAATTTTTTTAATTTTAAAGTTTAAATTTCTAAAAGATAATAAATTTATTATTTGATTCGGGCAATGCCAAAAAATGTAGGTGGGAAAAGCTATTTATTTCTTGGCACTCTTTAGAGTGTTTCTTTCCTAGTAAATGTTAAAAGATTGTAAAGAAATTAAATTGAGGGATGTATATTATGGGGCTTTTTTTCTAAATATTGTAAAAAGAAATTGATTTATCAATATGTGGTGATTTTTTGGAGGTTTATCATTTTAAGCAAGGGCGCCGACGGAGACAGCGCCCTTAAAAGGGAGTGTCACCCCCAACGGCGCCCTTTTGACTGAGCATTGGGCCCCACTGAACGGCGCCCACTCCATTGGTTCCCTCTCCATTTCCATCCGACAAACCCTGACATCATTCATTCCATCATCAAAACACCCCCCTCTCCACTCCACTAATTATTATTTTTGTATGAATTAATAAATTTCTTTCTGCGAACTAATAATTTCTATCATATATTTAAGTTTTTTAATTAATTAAAATTTGATCATAAATTTCTATTTACGAACTAATAAATTTCTTTCTACGAACTAATATTTGTTTAGCATATTTTAATTTATTTGATTTTTTAAATTAACAAAATATTTTTCTATAACTTATTTGACCTAGTCTTTTTCTCTTAAGTTTCAATTATTATTTTGTTATTCAAATTATTATTAAACTTTATTTACATTAATCACTTTATCATAGGATGACAAAGGATTGGGTTTTAAAATAATTTAATTTACAATTTAAAGGGTAATTTCATTTACGTACGTGAGTGGGTAGTTATATATATAAATTATATTTTATATTTAGATTTAAACTTTTAAATTTAATTATAAAATAATTTTCAATTTGACGAAGCATGATTGAGAAATTAAAATTTTGAATTAATTGTATTTTATTAGGGGAAGTTAATGATCCAAACAAACTGGCTATTTTTTAGGATTTTAAGGAAGTTAATGATCCAAATAGAGTTTATATTGAAAAGTTCTAGTTGATATTCTTTTATGATATTATTTTATAATAATATTATTTATTTTACTAATTAATATTGCTTGAAAATCAATTGCATCGTATACATTAACTGAAAGATATTACTTATTTGTCTAAATTATATTACTGGAGAACTAGTAACCTATTTTTTATTCATCTCCTAATTAGGCTACTCATATAATAATTAGGTTGAAATTATATACCCCTCTAGTTACACACTCTTTTTAATATATACATTATATTTTTACTAAAAAATGCTAAATAAATAAATAATTTGTAGTGATTGTTTCGAACAAAATATACTTAACTAAAAAGCATTTGAAAATAGGCTATATATATATATATTACAAGCTCAACTTTGATTTTGTATGAATTAATTAAAAAACTTAAATATATAATAGAAATTATTAGTTCGTAGACGGAAATTTATTAATTCATACAAAAATAATAATTAATGAAGTAGGGAGGGGTGTTTTGATGCTGAAATAAATGATGTCAGGGTTTGTCAGATGGAAATGGAGAGGGCGCCAATAGAGTGGGCGCCCTTCAGTGGGGCCCGATCCTCAGTCAAAAGGGCGCCGTTGGGGGTGGCGCTCCCTTTTAAGGGCGCCGTCTCCATCGGCGCCCTAGCTTTAAATGATATACCTCCAAAAAAATCACCATATAATGATAAATCAATTTTTTTTTTACAATATTTAGAAAAAAAAGCCGTATATTATGACATGATATAATTATTCTTAGAACAGACATATATAGTATCTGACAAGAGTATGCAATAATTAAATAAAAAGATGCAGTAGTAATTTGTGGCCATAGTTTGAGCTGCGCCCTTTTCAACTAGCAGAATTTCCACCATTTCTATTGACATTTGTCAGCTAATAATCGTCGATATATTTCTATCATTAATTCATATATTAATAATTTACTTTCCTGAAAGTACACTGTTGTCATATATAAGTATATATATTGTACTTCCTCCGTATTCTTATGAATCGCTCATATTTTTTTTATACGAGTATTAAGAAGTGTGTAAAAATATTAATAAAGTACATGTTATGTGATGGAGAAAAATAAAAAAGTAATGAGAATAGTATAAAAAATATTAAAAATAATAATAAAGAAGTGAATAATAGTTTTCTAAAAAGATAAAAATGTAAATGAGCAACATTTAGTGGGACGGACGAAAATGACAAAATGAGCAACTTATAGTCGAACGGGGGAGTATCACATTATTATGAATTTATTGATGATCCATAGAAGATTCAATTGAGTCAATTCAATTTGTTAAAAAAAATAATTATTACTCTTTTTGTTTTAATACGTTTATCGCTTTTAAATTTTACTTTTATTTTAACATGTTTGATGTTTTGTACTATAATTTTTATCTTTTATCCTCTATATTTTCCCCTTTTAACAAAAAAAAAAAAAAAAACTATATTTTGCACCCTACTAAATTAACATATCTTAATTGCAAAGTATATTTAACTCATTCTTTCTTCTAACTTTCTCATATTTAATTGTTGAGTATGATTTTTATGAAATCTGTTTATTATATAAAATTTATACTATAAAATGTGCTTACTGATACTACAAGATATGTTTACTGATACTATAAGATATACTTACTGAAAAACAGTATAAGAACAATAAATATATAATTTTTGTGTCAATTGCATATTTCTAGTCAATTTGAAAATGTAAAAAAAAAAATTGTGTTTCTTATTAACACTGTACTGCATCGTCCCAATTCCAACAAATTGCTTTGACCTCACCAAAAGCTTTATCCATCCAACTAGGGGTGGAGGAAATATCGAAAATACCGGTATACTGCACTTATCGTATCGAAAAATATCGAATTTATCGAAATTTTCGGTATACCGAAATTTTCGGTACGGTATGGTATCGTATCGAAAATTTCGATACGGTAACGGTATATAAATATAGAAATTTCGGTATACCGCGATATACCGAAATATTTTCGGTATATTGAAATATTTCGGTATACCGAAAATATTTCGGTATATCGCGATATACCGAAAATTTCATATTGAAAATATTTCGGTATACCTAAAATATTTCGGTATGTCACGGTATACCGAAAAAATTAAAATTTTCGGTATACCAAAAATTTCGGTATACCGTTGTCATACCGAAATTTCGGTATACCGAAATTTTCGGTATGAAAACGGTATGATTTTTTTCGGTATCGAAATTTCGGTATATCGAAATTCGGTATACCGAAATTTCGGTATGACAACGGTATGATATTTTTCGATATCGAAAATTTCGGTACGGTAACGGTATGGCGAAAAAAATTTCGGTATGCCGTACCGTCCACCCCTACATCCAACACCTGTTCTCCTTTAAAAATACACTCATTTCTCATCCTCAAAACACCACATTTCCGAATGCTAATCCCACACGTTCTTCGGTTTATTCTCTCCAAGACTTCCAAATTATAAGGGTATTTTGTTTCATAGATTAGGGTGGATAAATTCCTAATTCTAAATAAAATTATGTTTAATTTTTAAGATTTGAGCTAATCCTTAAAAAAAGAATAACTTGATCCCAACTATTACATCGAATAAATTTTAAGAAAACAATCATAAATACAAAACATATACTATTTTAAAATTAGAATTGTAATCTATCAATCTATTAAAATTTTATCCTACTCAATCTATTCTACTTAGGAACCAAACACCTCCCAATAGATTTATCAGTGGACATCCTGAAAGGACTACTTCGATTCCCATCCAATAGGTATACCTCATCCAAAAATTATGAACAATATATAATGCATTAATTCACAAAATAATTGCCTCACAAAGTTCGTATTAATGCTACAAAATATACATTTTGTGTTTCTGTGCAAATATTATAAATCAGTTTGTAAATATAATAATTTTTTTGAACCTATATGTAAATCGATATAGATAATAACCTCACTAAAAACCTTCAAATTCTTGTTTAATAAGTTCTTTCCTCCAATATCATTCTCACACTAAACTCCCCCTCTTCAATTATCCATCTCTCTCACGCTAGTATCCTCACACCTATTCAACCAAAATAATCTAGAAAACCTAATTTTTAAAGGCGCCCATATGTCCCCAAAAGCTCGTCTCCCTATCTTACCCAACACACCTCTCTAAAGAATTACTCTCTCTGTTCCAAGATAAACTTCACACTTCTCTTATATGGACGTCCCAACTCTTTCTTCACACCCCAAAAAAGAAAACAACACACACTCACAAAAGTCAATAAAATACATTTTTTTATATTTTATTATTTAACTTCACACTCACATACTTCACTTTTTCTTAATATACGTGAAACTCCACTTATGAGGAAAATGTTGGGACGGAGGGAGTATAAAACTAACCTTTTTTTTTTTTTCTCCACAACCCACATTTTCCCCATCGAAATTTAATAACTCCTGCATCCAAAGTCTATCATTCTCAGTCTCCAGGCCCAGTTTGTACTAAGTGATAAATTAAAGGATACAAGATTCTTATTCTTTAGGCCACCTTCCATTTTTGGTTAATAGATAGAACGC
Organism: Prunella vulgaris; assembly: GCA_026898435.1. Classification (NCBI taxonomy): domain Eukaryota; kingdom Viridiplantae; phylum Streptophyta; class Magnoliopsida; order Lamiales; family Lamiaceae; genus Prunella; species Prunella vulgaris. The sequence goes on from JAPKLY010000026.1 coordinate 1,236,716, forward strand.
CACTTAAAAGCATTTTGAACTGATTTGCACTTTTCTTCAGAATTTTTTTTAAATATTAAATTATTATAAAGGCATTTGAATATTGATTCAAAAATGTGATTATATTTACAAATTGATTCACAATATTTCCACGGAAGTATAAATTTTTACATATAAGCATATTTTTTTCTGCACAGAATAAATTTATAATTAGTGTCAATTTTGTGAACTATTTTGTAGTTTTTCCTTATCGGTATACCAAAAATTTTAAAATCCTATATCGATACCGTACCAAATTTTTTTATAAATTCAATATTTTTCGATATGATAAATACGATATACCAATATTTTCGATTTTTGTCCTACACCTAATCCTATTCCTTCAATTGGTATAATTAAAGCCCCCATCAACTCTAGATATATCAATAAACAACCCCCGGTCTCTCTATCTCTCCCCCTCACTCTCTCTTCTTTTATTAATGAGTTGCTGTCCAATTTAGGTAGCAAATAATATCTATAACAACTATGCATATCATAAAACAAATATTCTTTTTATTGCAATTAATGTTTTATGTTAATTATATTTTATTTCAAGTGGTGTTGATTCTGCAATTAAATCTCACGTGAATTTAGACACGAGGATGGTTCAAAGTAGCTGTACGTTGTTGATGCCAAATGTTAACCAATCCAAAGTCGTGATTTAATAATATATTGAGAAGATGATTTTTTTCTATTTTTTATCTTTCACTTATTATAATTTTAGTATTTTATCTTTAAATAAAGATGAAAGTAAAATTCTTTTAGGGATTAATACCAAAATCATCCCATAACTTTTTCACTTTTTCGATTTGATCCCATAACTATGTAATGTTTCAATTTAGTCCCATAATAATTTAAATCTAACCAAATTAGTCCTGTAACTATGTAATATTTTAATTTAGTCTCATAACAATTCAAATCTAACCAAATTAGTCCCATAAATATGTAATGTTTCAATTTAGTCCCATAACAATTCAAATCTAACCAAATTAGTCTCAAATCGCCGGAAATGATATAAACAAATTAGAGTATTTTTATACTCTCACTAAAAATAAACTAAAATGCACATTTTGTGAGGGTATTAAATCTCCTCACTATTTTTTTTTGTGAATAAAGTATATTTTTTTTGTAGTGAAATTGGGATTAATTTAATTAGATTTGAATTGTTATGGGATTAAATTGAAACATTACGTAGTTATGGGACTAATTTGGTTAGATTTGAATTATTATGGGACTAAATTGAAACATTACATAGTTATGAGACTAATTTGGTTAGATTTGAATTATTATGGGACTAAATTGAAACATTACATAGTTATGAGACCAAATCGAAAAAGTTGAAAAGTTATGGAACGATTTTGGTATTAATCCCAATTTTTTTATTAAGATAAAAGACAAAACTCAAAATTAAAGAATGAAAATAAAATTTTTTTTAAAGACAAACTAAAATAAAATTATAATAGTCAAGGGACTAAAACCGTAACAGGTGAAAAATAAAGAAAAAATATTTTCCCAATATATTTCCTTGTTTATGAATTATGATGTGTTTAGGTCTGCAGTGAATAATATTATTCCAATGTATTTCGATAGCTAAGTTTTCTAGACCTGCCAAAAGAAAAAATATTATGTAAATTTTGTAAAAGGGTTTTTGCCAATTTAATTAGATTTAGAGTAACTATCAATTCAAAACCTGAAATTAAAATTAGGCAAAGTAAACGAAAATGGTTCATGATAAATTTATCACAAACAAGTTTTAAAATATCAAATATTTAATCAGGTGTATCAAAAGTTGATGTCAATAAAATTTATATATTAACTTCAACTTTTGATACATCTGATGAATATTTTGATTCTTGACCAGATACTTGATATATTAAAACAATTTCATAATAAGCTTATTATTAATTATTTTCACACAATACCTACTCGAAAAATTAAGGTCTATACAATACGGAGATAAATAAAATAATGGGTTGTTGGCCCGTGATTAATCATGCCCTATTAAAGATTCATGTGGACGGATTCGAACTCATCTGACCCCATTTTTATTTTTCATTTAATTTATGTGAAATTTAGTGACCCATTAAAACGATCAATTTGACGATAATCGATTTCAGAATATATTTTGAAACCAAAAATCGATCGCTACAATTTTTTGTAGTGTGAATGTCAATTTGATTAAACTGATGCATATCACTATCCGTGCATGGGCATCACATGATTTAATGCTGATTCATAGCCTTGCAATATTGTAAAATCATATATATATACACGCACACCCTACAACAGAAGTAGGGCCAATATATATAGGTTCGATTTTAATTTTCTTGCTTGTTCTCTTGTAACACACACTTATACTAACTATGCATATGATGTGAATGCATGCATGCATGTGGTAACATGAGTTTAAATGCTAGCATTCATATGATATGTTGTGACCTGTTAATATCTAAAACATTACCCAATTACATATATTCACTACAATAAAAATATTTGATATTGTTCAAAATTATACTTAAATTGTAATAATCATATAGTGTATAAGAGAAATATGATCTTATATATAACTAGCTTGTTGAAAAATAATACTGCTTTTGAAATTGTTATATGTTTTAACTTTTTTTTTATATATAAATTGTATGCTTTAAAAGTTAATTTGTACAGTGATTAAATGCAGGTACTTATTTATGGGTGCGAGGTGCATGCAGTAGCTTTTAATTTTTGGGATTCAAAACTTTTCATATATGTATAATTTGGTTATTTTATTTTATTGAATTAATTTTTTTTTACTCTCTTTACAATATTTTACTTTTTGGGACAGAAATTCTGAATCTATTTTTTATTGAAGGAATGATATCTTGAAAATATATATAAAAGAAGACACATTAGGATAGTAGGTGAATAGTTAAGTAAAAATAAATATGTATATATATATATATATATAATACAAAATGACGAAGTTTGGTCCATGCATGTATATAATCTTTGTATTTTGATATTATAGTACTTGAGGTAGCATGAAGCTCGACATATTTCTACTACAAAACCGCTGGCAATTAAATTGTTTATTTTGTAAAAAAAATGTATAGATTCCGATATCTACTATTATTGATCGATCTATTCAATAATTATATTAGCTAGAGGTGTTGGTATTTCCCACAAGATCCAATCATGTAAGTTGCAGCTTAAAGACTGGTTCATCTTAGGATCCAAAAGCGATCGATCGAGTGCCTTTGAAAAGAAATCCATCAACCAAGACAAATTAAGTCAAAACTCTCGATCACCTGTAGAAAATACCAGATAGGATATATGCGAGCAAAGAAACGGTCATCCACATACAACTCTAAACTCTCAATAGTAATCCGATCGACATGACCAAGGATCGAACACGATTCAAAGCACCCGATCGACTTATGCAATTCAAAACAAAAGTAAACTATTGAAGCCCAAGATGCATGACGGGCTTATACAGATTATCCTGCGATCGATGCCAAATGATCATGCAAGGTTTCAAAAGAATGGCAGGAACCAATACATAAAACTCCACATCATAAGTACTGTTGTAACAGCTCTGGGCCCAAAAAGTTTCTTGTTGATTGAAGCATGCATGCAACAGAGTGGCCCTCTAAATCAGAACTGCACTGATTATGTTCTTTGCGGCATCGCATGCAAAAGGCTGGACAAAGTTAGGCCAATCAAATGCTCTTTAATTTGATGCGATATAAAGTCGCATCCTATAACTCAGGAGTCCACACAAAAGGTCGTTAATTTGGACCCAATATAATCGGTAACTGGAACCATAATCAAGTTGAAGTGTGCGCGCGATGAAATGTCTATAGACCATGAAAACTACATATAAATTTTAAATATAAATAAATTCGAATAATTTTGGAGAATTTAAAAATTCAAATATGAAATAAACAATTTTAAAGCAAAAAGAAAAAATTAAAAAGGCATTTATATATATATATATTGTTTTAAAAAGTGATTATATTTAGAAATTGGTTTAAAATACTTGCACAGACATATAATTTTTTTCTGCATAAAAACATATTTTTTATTTTTACAGAATCAATTTGTAATTAAAAATATTTTGTATTTTTTTCAAAATTAAAGCAATAAAATATGAAAAATCAGAGCACCAGAGCTTCTTCTACTTCAAATCACTATTACAGAAAAAAGCTTGCAGAGCTCACAAAATTCCACTTAGAAAGCGGTTATATGAGCTCTCCAAGCAAAAGCTATCTAAGCTAGATCTCATTTAGAAAGCGGTTACAGAACCGCATTCTAAGCTCAAATTCTTTTATTTTTTATTTTTTTAACTTTACTTGAATAGCGGTTCATAACCGTTCTCTAGGTGATATATATAAAAAAAATACAAAATTCTAATATAATTACAAAAATCAAATACCTCGATCAAAGCATGATTTAACCAATTCAGATTTAAAATCTCCACAATTCCTCCACTTCATATCTCCACTCAAAATTAATAAACACAAAATCTTCTTAAAAATAATTAACATACAAAACATCCAGGATGCATAGCTACAAAAAATCACTCTCTGCAGAATTACATAACAAAAACTAACATACAAAAAGCTATAACAAAAAAAAATTAACATACATTCTTGTGACCCGGATGCGAAGCCAGAATTTTGAAACCGCCCAACTACCGGAATCCATGGAGAAAAGCCACAATCCACACCTATTTTGCTTCCAGATCTAAACGGCGGAGGACCCCTATTTTGAATTTTTAATTCTAAACGGCGAACCAGAGAGATTCCACCCCTAAAACAATAGAACTACATCAGTACTAAAAATTAGGAAATATGAAAAGGAAGAACAATAGGCACGATTATCGGGTACCTTAGTTGTGTGGTCGGAGGCGAAATTGGGCGTGCTCGATTCCAGAGATTGTGCGCGGTTTCCAGGTGTAGTTTCCAGGCTGAGTGGTTGCAGACGCCGGCGAGATGTCGGCAAGATATGTGGCAGTGGTTTGGTGTCTCGGCTGCTGACGGTTTCGGATTCAGCGTCGTAACAGAGGTTCCCGACGATGAGGATCTACGGCGGAGAGCGGTGGCCTTCATCTAACAGCGGCGTCAGGCGGAGGGCGGCTGCTTCAGGCGAAGGTGGAGGGCGGCGGCTTCAGGCAGAGAGGAGCGAGAGAGTATATAATGCTATAATGGCGGTTGTGAACCGCTATAATGCTTATAGCGGTTTTAAACCGCTTTGTAAGTTTGATGTTTTTTTTTTCTCCTATAGCGGTTTTTAACCGCTTTGTAGGTTAATTTTATTTTATTTTTAATTACTTTCGTATTTGCTTAGAAAGTTCATTAACAAATGAGCTCTCTAAGTGAGCACTTCTAAGTAAAGCTATGCAAAGTATAATTTGTAGTAGTGAATAGGCCATGAACTAGATCCGAATCATTCTCAACGAGTCCATAAGATGTGATCCCATTTTTTTCATCGGGTCCGGGTAGACCCCAAAGATCTTGAGCGACCGATCCGGCAGAACAACTCAAAAAATAAAGAAGTGTCGTTAATTTCTTCATGCTCGTTCCACGTTCGAAGTACCATTTGTACAAATAAGAATCTCCTTCCTTACATGATTTCTTCTTCATATAGATAGATATAGGATCTATGGTGCAATTACTTAGAAGTACATTTTGTGCTACAGCCCTTCCTATCTGATAGAAAAGGATCCCATGATCCTGAACCGATCTTACCTGGGATCGCAAATCCCAAATTTGTCTATGAAGAGCGGATCTAATTGTATTAGTGTCTATAATTGATTTCTTCTGAAAAAAGTAAAAAATAGAAATAAAGCTGTCAAATTTCAAGGGAAAACTTTTGTAGGGCCCAAAAATATATGGGATGAAAACTAAAGAAAATCAATCTATTAACATGAAAATGTGATGTTTTAATTGTACACTACGAAATTTACCCTTATAAAAAATTAACTGTAAAAATAATCAAAATATGGTGAAAAATATTATTTTACTCTCTATCCTTTGAGCGTCTCTTTTATCTTCTTGGTATAATATATATCGTTAAACAACTGCAACTTTAATAAAATCAAAGATATCAATTTAAAAGGGGCTTCATTTATAAATTTATAAATACTCTTTCCACCCATAAAAATTTACACACTTTTTTTTTCTGTAAAAGTCACACATAAATTTACACATTACTAAAAAGAGAAACATGAATTTGCATGTTCACTCACAAAATTATACACATATTTACCCATATATCATTATTTTATTTATAACACATTTTTTCTAAAAAAAATACGTTATCTATAGGGTGCAAATTCCTACAGGACGGAAGTAATATAATTTAAGAGTAGGTTTTTTTGTTAACTCGAATTCACATGAATACGTACACTGTTATGTGTAATCACTATCACCATCATTCATATATATTATCACCTTTATAAAAATATAATTAATTTTTTAACAGTAATAATAAATATACATATTACATTAATAATAAATGTATGTAATAGTGATAATTGACAAAATTGAATTCACCACAAAACTCCAACTGATACAAGTTTTTATCATAACATCAAATGTTATTTATAAAATATTTACTGCTACAACAGTTGTAATACATGTGCCAATGAATCACAGAATTCAGAACTTGTGCTCTTTAACACTCTTGTCATATGATACAACCATTTTTACATCAATTCTTGATCCTATTCTACAAAAATAAGCAATAACAATAATAATTCCCAATCATTACAACATAAGATCAAGTATAAAGAAAGATCACTTTGACGTTGGCGATGTAAGATATATTCTGTTGTACCAAATGGAATGAAGTATCATATGAAAAATGTCATACTTGATAGGTGTGTTATGCCAAACAAAATGTTGCCTCACTTGCTTCACTCTCTGCTGCATCAAAACGTACCTCCTCTCAGAAATCGAGACGAGGACGTTTTTGAGGTCCGGAATGTCCCTCTCCCGGACGAAAACAGCGAAAGATTCCCAGTTCAAAACGTCGAAAAACGGAGGGACGAAGTTGTCTGAAATTATCACCGGGACACATCCATACATGATTGCTTCAACCACTCTTGGACTATTAACTTCATAGCCTTTAGCACATATGCAATACTTGCTATTCTTCATGTGCCAAACATACCCCTTTCCCATTTTTCCAAAGATTTTCATGTCCGGATCTTTGTTTTCCCAGTGTTTGAGCAAGATGGGGCGAACGTAGCCATGCATTTGGCCAGCAAAGAAGGCGAGGATCTTTCGCCCCGACGGGGGTTTCCCCCCGATTTCTTGCATTGGTTTCTGAGGTGAATGGACGTACGTTTCCGGAAGTGAAACATCTTTTCCAAATTGGAATCCTTCTTTTACATCGGAATTGCACAATGCACGTATGCACTTCGGCATCACCTTCCTAGTCTCGTACGCTGCCTGAAAAATGGACATTCTTGTCAATACATGTTCAAAAAAGTTAAAGAACCACCCTTTAAATGACCTCATATTCTTGAAGATACAATAAATAAAAAGCTCAAAGACATCATCCTTAGAAAGCATAAGGACGTTCTTTAACCTCAAACATGCATCCTTTTGTCCCCATTGCAACGAAATCCTGGATACATCCCTACGAGAAACCAAGAATCCTAATCTAAGGCTGGAAACTTACCCAATCATGGCAGCCAACGACGAAATGATCAGCCCCATCTGTCCGGTTCCAAAAGGAGTGTCGTCCCTTGATCATGTCGACGTAGTCTCTAAGAAACTTGAGAATACTATCAAAACTATGGGAATTCGGAACGTACACATACTGTGACAGCAGTTGAGAGCTAAACGGCAAGTAAAACAAGTGTGCTTCCTCTGCATTTTTTGTAAGCAAATTTTTACTAGCTTTCATGTTTTTCATAAACCATCCCTCTGATGAGTATATCCCCTGCAGCTTCGGCTGATGGAAAACGGGCCGTCTCCCTTCTTCGTAGACGTAAACCTTGAGCTTCTCTTCCATCAACTCATAGCTCCTACATGAATGATCATACAAACTAAGCAAAAACAACATCTTTGTAAGTGGAGATGTTCCCACAACTTTTTACCTTACAAATGCAGAAAGATTTCGAAAAATAGGGGCGTGTAGACGAGGGTGATTCGCGATCACAGCTGCATTCTCAATCTTGAATCTTGCATCCAATAATTCTTGATCAGCAGCTGAAGGCCAGAGTGGACTCTGCAATAAGATCTCTGTTTAGAATCACCACATAGCATATGCTCATTCTAAACAAGTTTCCTACCTTTGACAAGGATGAGGCTCGACTTTGCAGCAACAGGTCATTCATCTCAGATATGGATACCACAGCTGGCTCTTTCGGAGGAGGATTCACAGCCTTCGATTCCTCATTCGAGCTAGTCTCGTTTCTATCTGCACTACCCGAAAGACTAAAAGCTACCACTCTGGGAGCGGGCGTTGGTGAGAGCATCGGTGCAATTGGAACATCGGACCTAGTTGGACACAACACTAAAGAATCTGAATCCTTTATTACACTACTAGATGGACTAATACTAGCATCAACTAATGTAGGACTTGGTGCATTAATATATGGAGCATTACTAGCAATGGCATTCTGTGGTGCAATGCTAATGCTTCTAACTATCGTCGTCTCTTCCAACTCTGAACTATGGTTCATGTCCGTCGTGTTTTCAAGCGAAGGATTGCCCCCGTCTGACGGGGTACTTTTCGGGCTAAATGATCCTAAGTCTTGAATATTATTAGCATCAGAGATATTGAAAAAGGGGTTAGCAGAAGACAAGAAAGACAGCATGCTATCTTTGTAAGGTAGCTCAAAGTACTGGACTAACATAACTGAGGCAAGAACTAGGCCTAATAGCCACATAACCTTCCTGGTTTCCACTTGACACACATGTCGAAAATCGCTAGTCATCGTGCGACGACGAGCTCGTTGATCACTTTGTTCTGCAGGCCCTGCAATTCCTCAGAAGTTGATCAAATTTGTACAGAATTGAGTTGGATTTATTGTAGGTCAGCTAAATTTAAACTTCTTCAAGAGGCTTATATGTATAGGTTGAGATTTATCCAACCACACCCATCCTAAAGAGAATTTGCATGTCATGCTGCTCTGATTATGAATCTAACTTAGAATTAGTGAACATCCCGAACTAGTCGATTCTTGGACCGAATATCGAGGCATAAAAAAATGGACACCCTTGTGATCATTTTGGGAGGGAAGTTTGCATACAAGCACACACCTAACATAATGGTTGTATTTGGATGTCCAAATCAAAGCTCAATGTGAAATCCACCATCTGCAGAACTAAACTATGATCATACATAAAACGACTGTACATGATGAATTTTAATTAAGGGGCGATTGGTTTAAAAATAAAAATAAAAGGTGGTTAATTGTACAATTTTTTCTTTCAAATAAAATAATTATATTTTAACAAACTATTTCAATCCCTATAATTGTTTCTCCTTGATTATTCAATGTATAGACCAGCCACCTCATTTCTCCTTATCTATTACAATCTATTTTTTTATTTAAAAATCTTATTTTAAAGCTAAACCAACCATATGCAAGGATTAACCAGAACAAATCAAAGAAGCCACCCAAAAAAAAAGGATTAGAGAAAAGGAAATGGCCATCCCATACCTTTTCAACTCTGAATAACTTGTTAAGAGAGAAGAAACAAAATCAAGAACATGAAAAACCCATAATCAAAAGCAAATACACAACAAGTAAATTAAAACAGAGAGAATTAATTTCACATGTAATTACCTTATTAATCAGAATAGAATCAAGAATTGTTTCTCCACCGAATATTTTTTCTTCACCTCCTAAAAATTAAATTCAGTCAAAGAAAGAAATGAATAAATACTAGTAATAAATAAAAGGATGGATTGAATTTTGGGAATAGCGCCATGCATTGGCTACAGCTTATACTCAGACAAACACCCTCTCTGAAGATCATTACATGTGGTGACAAATCATGTGCACTTTGCTTCCATCTTTAAGCTTTGCATTGGCTCCATTTTTTATTTTTTGTCATAAATTTATATAATTAAGCAAACATTGGTAACCTCGCAGATTAAGAACGTCAATTAATACTCTTTAATTTCCTTTTTTTTTAAATTGACTTTTGATTATTATTTTTTCCATTATTATTACCGGTTACTTAATTCATCTCTTCTCGATATCATGAGAATCCAGCTTACATTAATTATATTATAAATACCAATAAAAAATTATATTTTTTAACCTTTTTATGCGTTGGATCAATACCCTTTTTTAAGGATTATATT
>JAPKLY010000026.1:1247441-1265616 GCA_026898435.1 Prunella vulgaris
AAATTAAAACAGAGAGAATTAATTTCACATGTAATTACCTTATTAATCAGAATAGAATCAAGAATTGTTTCTCCACCGAATATTTTTTCTTCACCTCCTAAAAATTAAATTCAGTCAAAGAAAGAAATGAATAAATACTAGTAATAAATAAAAGGATGAATTGAATTTTGGGAATAGCGCCATGCATTGGCTACAGCTTATACTCAGACAAACACCCTCTCTGAAGATCATTACATGTGGTGACAAATCATGTGCACTTTGCTTCCATCTTTAAGCTTTGCATTGGCTCCATTTTTTATTTTTATTTTTTTTGTCATAAATTTATATAATTAAGCAAACATTGGTAACCTCGCAGATTAATTTTGCGTGAACGTCAATTAATACTCTTTAATTTCCTTTTTTTTAAATTGACTTTTGATTATTATTTTTTCCATTATTATTACCGGTTACTTAATTCATCTCTTCTCGATATCATGAGAATCCAGCTTACATTAATTATATTATAAATACCAATAAAAAATTATATTTTTTAACCTTTTTATGCGTTGGATCAATACCCTTTTTTAAGGATTATATTCAAATGAAATAAATCCACGAGGACTCACCCCACATGCCATTGGGACGGTTGTTTTGACTTTCGAAGGGAATTTGGATATTTTGTAATTTTGTTTTTCGATTGAATTTTGAGATAAGATTAATATTAATGCTTGATATTAGCTTTTATTTTTAATTAAAAATTTTATTTTTATTTTTATTATGTTTAGAATTTATTTACTTTTTATTCTCTAAATTTAATTATTATAAATAGGTATTTCAAGTTAATTATAAAGGTAGTTAAAATTTGATATTGAAATATGAAATTTTTTTATATAAGATTGTTTCATGATAAGAAACCAACGTAAAATGTTATTAATTAATAAAAAGTTATCACCTTTAAAAAATGATAAAATTTTAATAAAAATTATAATGTTTTAAAGAAAATAATAGTCACTTTTAATAAAAATATTATCATTTTTATTAAAATTTATTACTTTTTAAAAGTGATAATTTTTTATTAATAAGTGGTTGATGTAAAATTATTAGACGATCTCAAACAAAACTTACTCAAGAAATATTATTATTGACGCCGAGTATACGATTATACGGTGATCATATTTTGTGTTCTTATGCTTCCGTTATGTCATATATTAATTCAATTAACATTAGCAAGTGTGAAATTAGGGAGAGTGGAAAAATAAATTAAAATAATATTAGACCAATGTAAATAGTTTCTAGTGGTTAAATTTTCACTACCTATACTTTCACGAAGGTTGCGCGATTCCTTGATTACATTTAAAAAATGATAAAAATATAACAGCTTATCGTATAATTAAACAGAAGGTAATTATTTGTTTTTGTTTTGTAATTAATCCTAAATATTAAGAATGGAATGAAATTAAAAGAGGAAAATTATACGTTAAATTTATACAATTAAAATGAGTAGAAGGCAGAATAAGGATTATATTCAACTAAAATCGTAGGAATTTCGGTAAACCAAGAGGCACATCTAATTAAATAGCTATTTTTTAATTAAATATAAATATTGCATTTATTTTTTTTATTTTTTTTTAACTATCATTCTTATGCACAACGGATAAAATTATCACTTTTTAGTAAAATAATTAATACTGCTCATAATTGTTCTTTTAATGTTTTTACCCAAAAACTAAGAAATTTAAAATTCAAATAATAATACCCTAAGTACGTTAAAAGGATGACAGCAATAATTCTAGAATAGGAAAAGAATTATTTATGACAGGAAAAATATACTAAAGATGAAAATTTATAATATTTTAGTAAAGAAATTTTTTGAGATCTTTAGGTGGATGCAACTGGAAATGAAGGATTAAAATGATTATAAAAAAATGATTACAATTTGAAGTCCAAAAAACTGATCTTAATAAGAATTAAGGTAAGTGTATAATAATAAAATAAGAGCAACTCTTGCGTAGAAAATTTTACCGTAAAAATTATTAAATATAAATAAAGTTAAAAAAAAACGGACACGCGCCCCCACATTTACTCTATCCTCACACCAATATCTAAGGACTCCCTGGGCCCAAACAAATACTAACCCAAACCCAAATCCCCAACACCAATAAAATAACTAATTTCTTCCGGCCCCTAACCCTACGCAGAAACATTAGAAACTTTTTTAAGTATATATATATTTCTTTAAGTTAATGTATTGATTAAAAATTATTCATTTAATATTATATTACAAATATATTTATATATATAATAACATACATTTAATTTTACAGTAACACACATTTAATTTTACAATAACATACATTTGCTCTACTAGTAACACACATTTGTCTTCCAACTTATGTTACTATATGGACAAATGTGTGTTACTGTAAAAGCAAAATATATTTTTATGAGAATAAATTTGTGTTTCTTAATTTATTCATCATCCCTTTAAATCTAGGTATATTATTTCATTTAATAAACATGTTATTATATGAAAAAATAATTATTTCTATAAAAATATATAAATATTTGTGAATAATCAATATTTGTTACACACATTTTGCTCTTGCATTATGTGAAAAATTATTTATTTTATAAAAACAAATGAATATATGTAAAATAACAATATTTTATAAGATAGTAACACACATTTGTTCTAATAGTAACACACATTTGTCTCCCAATTTGTGTTACTATATGGGCAAATGTGTGTTACTGTAAGGACAAAATATATTTTTATGAGAATAAATTCGTGTTTCTTAATTTATTCATCATCCCATTAAATCTAGGTATATTATTTCATGTAATACACATGTTATTATATGAAAAAATAATTATTTCTATACAAATAAATAAAATATTTGTGAATAATCAATATTTGTTCTTATAGTTACACACATTTTGCTCTTGCATTATGTGAAAAATTATTTATTCTATAAAAACAAATGAATATATGTAAAATAACAACATTTTATAAGATAGTAACACACATTTGTCTTTCAATTTGTGTTACTATATGGGCAAATGTGTGTTACTATATGAGCAAAATATATTTTTAGGAGAATAAACATGTGTTTCTTAATATATTCATTATCCCTTTAAATCTAGGTATATTATTTCATGTAATACATATGTTATTATATGAAAAAAAAAATTATTTCAATAAAAATATATAAATATTTGTAAATAATCAATATTTGTTCTCATAGTAATACACATTTTACTCTTGCATTATGTGAAAAATTATTTATTCTATAAAAATAAATAAATATACGTAAAATAACAACATTTTATAAGATAGTAACACACATTTATTCTAATAGTAACACATATTTGCTCTTAAGTTTGTATTACTATATGTGCAAATGTGTTTTACTATATGGGCAAATTTGTGTTACTATACTAACATAAATTAAAAATAAAATCTTAAATTTATTGCATAATATTATTTAATTATTTTTTAAAATTTACAATAATTAAAAATTAATAATACAATATGGGCTTAATAACATGGGTTTTAAAAATAACAATACTAACATAGAGTAACTAATTACCTGAACGTGGAAGTTCCGTGGCGGCTGATGGAGTTGGTTAGTTAAGGCGCGCGTGGAGTTATTTTTCTTTTTAATCTATTTTTGAAAATTTTTACCGAGAATTTTCTATATAAGTTTTTATCATAAAATAATTAGTGTTGGAGGTTGTTTTTTAAAAAAAAAAAAAAAAAACTAATACTCAATTTTTAGTAAAACAATTATTTTTTTTAAATTAACATTAATTTTAAAAACGACCACTGGTGTACAAATAAATTTAGCAAAAGTATTAATAACAATTCATATCACGATGAACATGCCAATAGAAACTAAATAATGACATTAATAACAATTATATCAGAAGGCATATCATAGTGCAGAAGTTGTCATAGGTGAGCCAACAAAGCCCACCACCAGAGATCGGCCCAACCCAATAAATCCTTTGGTCGGTCCAATCTCTAAAAACAAGGACCGGCCCATAGGCACAAGATGTACCTCGTGGGGGGCGGCGGTCCCTTGGACATAGTCCTTTCAGGCAGTGGCCGTTTAGTCCATGGTCCATTGGATGGTCGGTGCAAGGCCAGAAATTGGAACACATTGATTCCGCTCGTTCCCGTCCTTCGCTTCAGGGCCTGTCCCTCGGTGTGGTCAGTACTCCATACTATCGGGCACAAAAGACCTAACCGAGCTGATGGAGGACACGGAGAGTGGCCCACCAACCAATGTATTGGGTATAATAGTAAGCCCAGTGAGTAATGAGCCGAGCCCATCAATGCTGCCCTTCTTCTAGGAATGACAATGGGCGGCTTCAAATTCGGACCGCTGCGAACCCGCCCCGTAAGGGGCCGGATAAAAACCCGGTCAAATGATTAGTGGGTGGGTTTGGGACAGAGGTTTGGACCGGTTTGACTAATCATTTGATAGGGTTTGAACCCTGTTTGACTAAAAATTCGTCGTGTTTGGAATGGATAAATATTTAAATTTAATATGTTGAAATTTGAAATGAAATATTTCATATATTTATTGTTGTTTAAAATATTTTTTGTACTGTATTTTATATTTATATTAAAAATAAAATAAAAATACACGGGTTGAAACGAGTAAACCTGCCAGATTCACTAGACGTGTAAAATCCAGAATCTAAATTTTTTTTGATGGGATAGATCAGGAGACATGTCAAATCCGTTCCAGTCCAGACCCACCCAGTGTCATCCTGTCTTCTTTGGACCCACAATTGTGGCACAGACTCTGAAGAGTAAAGAAAAATGTTGTGACAATCTCCATTACTAGACCCCACTCCACTTCCTAATAAGTGTTTGTATTGGATTATTGGCATGGCCTGCGCGTAAGATGGATCTCATTAGTACTTAATATTTTGAAATTAAGAAAAATAAACTCAAAATAGCAAATATATGCAAGGATGTTTTGTCTTTATCAGAAATACTGATATTTTTTAGTACTCTTTTTTGCCTGAGTTTAATTGGTCCGCGTAGGCAAATATGCATTATATGAAAACTACTCCCCCCATTTCTTATAAATTATTCATAATTTTTGGACACTAGCATTAAAAAAGTATAAAAAATATTAATATAATATATGTAATATAATAGAAAAAATAAAAAAAATAATGAAACATATTGAAAATAATTATAAAGATGTGAATAGTAATTTTCTAAAAAGATAAAAAAGCAAATGAACAACATGTTGTGGGACGGAAAAAAATGGCAAAATGAGCAACTTACAGTGGCTGTGGGACGGAGTGAGTATTGTAAACTAAGAAAATAATATTACCCTGTCCCAAGACTACTTTCATAGTTATCCTAGGCACGCGAATCAAGAAAAAGTAAGTATGTGGGTGTAAAGTTAAATAATAAAATAAAAAAATGTGTATTATTGACTTTTGTGTGTGCAAAAAAAAATTCTTTTTAAGTATGTGAAAATAGAGTTGGAACGTCCAAATAAGACAAGTGTAAAAGTAATTTTGAGATGGAGTGAGTAGTGTTTTTTTTTATTTTATTTAGCTAATGGGAAAAATGATTATGATATTTTCATATTTTTTTCTAAATTTACATAGACAGATTTTAAAATTCTATAATTATATCGTATGATTAGTACAAGAACTTAAGCATAGGTACGCGCTTTTTGCTATTTTGCTGTATTTTTTTCACCTTTTTTTTAACTTTTAAATTTGAATAAAAAAAAATTTGATTTTTTTTTAAATTTGTATATTTTCTAGTTTTAAATCTATTGTTTTAAGTTTTAGATCAACAGTTTATTTATTTTTTGTCTATTTTTAATTTTTTTTTTTAAAGTTCTCTAGTTAATTTTTTGCAGAAATTTTTTTTGTATTTATTTTTTCTTATTTTAAATTAGAAATTTTCATTTAATCCTTTTCTTTTTGAAAATTTTAATTCTACATACCAACACTAATCTGCATATATGCAATTTTTATTTTTTTCATAACATCAACACTAATATTATGTATATATGCATTGTTTTTTTCATAACATCAACATTAATATGTATATATGCAGTTTTTTTTTTTCCATAACAACACCACTAATGTGCATATATACCCTTCTTATTTTCTGCATAACACACATCCTATTGTGCATATACCAAGATTTTTGCATATAGGGTGTGTTTGATAAGGCATATAAAATTTATACCAAATTTAGAGATATTAGTATAGATTATATTAGGATATAGAGATAATGATTATATTGTGTTTGATAGATAGATATTTGGTCAGCCTATAAAATTTTAATATTGTGATTGATAGGCTATATATTTCATACATAGGGTATATTATTTACGAAATTATCATTACATATTAGTCTTGACCCTAAATTGTTGTAAAGATGGGAGGGGCATTAGAAATTTGTTAAAGGCCACAGTAAATATCTCTTTATTATATTTGCAGGTCATACTATTGTATATGACCTTAAATATTACAATTTTATGTATCAAACAATTTAAAAGTGATGTTTTTTTGTTTTTTTAACAAACCTTATATAGGGGTATCTAACCAATCAAATACTCCTATAAGGTAAAAAAATTGAATAGAAAGAAAAAAAATTAAAAAAATATAAGGTAAGACTCATGTAAGTTTGGTGCACAGTGCACTCACTTAACAGTTTGGACTGATTATACTGAAAAGTGAAAGTTGATTATACTAGAAAAGAAAGGTTGATTACACTAAAAAGTTTACACATAAAATCAATGATAGTATAAACTTTTCAATGTAATCAATTTTCACTTTTCAGTATAATCGGCTCACATTTTTCAGTGTAAACAACATCAACTATTGAGTGAGTACAAAGTGCACCAATTGCATGCGAGACCTCCTCCATACATGATATTCTGTCCATCTCCAATATCAACAAAACCTCCATTTAACAATCAATAAACAACTATCAAAATTTAAAAAATTGATATTTACACAAGCTCCCATCTCAACAATTCAAAATTCTACATAGCCAAATAAAAAATCTAGACCAATCAACTAAAAATTTACATCACCAAATAAAAAATCTAGAGCAATCAAACAAAAAATTTAAATTACATAACTCAATAATGACAAATCAAAAAAAATCCACTAAAATTACAAATCAAATTTAAAACCCCTCCCCCCCAAACAAAAAAAAAATGATCTCTCTCTAAAGAGAAACCAAGACACCGGGGCAGCCATTTCTCTCTACAGAGGCAACAGGGAGAGAGAGAGAGATTGCAATCCATTGAAACCCTAGATCAATGGAGAGAGGGTAGATCAAGGGTGCAATCGGAATCCTGGATGGATGATGGCGGTGGAATCGATTGCAATGATGGTGGAATCAGCGGCTCGCTAGAATAGATGACATCGATGGCGGTACGACTGATATCATAATTAACAACCGATTCGTAGGCGGTCGCTACTTTATAGTCACTAAACGTGCGTTTTTTTTATAGTGTTCATACATGCTTTTTCTATCTTAGTTAAAATAATATATATCACAATTTTCAGTAAAATTTAATATTACATTCCAATTATGATCAAAATTAATAGTTGGATTTTGAATTTACTCAACTCTGAAAAGATCACGAAGTTGGGATATCTTCAATTAATTAGGCCGATTTATTTTCAATTCTTAAATTTAGGTCGAATATTTGATTATTATATAAATTACTCAGCTTTGAAATTAGGATGAAGTTGGGATGCCTTCAATTAGTTAGGCTGATTTATTTTCAATTCTTAAACTAGGCTGAATAATTGATTTATTAATTAGTATTTGATTTCACCATCATGGCCTTAACAATGAAAACGTGGTACGCGTCATTATATTATTTAGTCATATATTATTTGATTTCACTACCAGCACTACTAACACTACTGAAATATATTATTTCGGACGTAGCGTAGATTAATTAATTAGTAAATATTTAATATTATTGTTCATTTTTTAATATAATATGTCTTTTTCTAGTTAGTAAATATTTAATATTTTTGTTTACCTTTTGTTTAAAATGTCCTTTTCTTCACTTTTTCCATGACGTAATATTGTTACCAACCAAAAGTGGAACTCTTCTTCCCTCAAATTAAAGAAAATTAGATTAGGTCAGTGTATTATGAATGTTTGCAAAATTCAATTCAAATATTATTATACATAAGTTAATACATTCATCATATATTATAATATAATTAATATATTAAAAAAATAAATATGTATAAATTTATAAATATATAAATACATTTTTTAGTTTTATTTCCAAATAGATTAAATTTATAAATTTATTTAAAATAATGAATCATAAATTATACATATACAGAAATATCATTTATGTTTTTTTCCTGAAATGGTATAAGTATATTTTGCATTTAGGAATAAAAAATATGGATTAAAATTATTCCATTTATTAAAAATAAAAATTAATTTTTAATAGGCTATTTTATGTCTTTCTATTTAAAAAATTACTTAATATTAGTTATATAAATATTCAAAATATGTCATAAAATTATGCTTCTATTTTAAAAAAATTATACTCCTACTTCATAAAAATATTTTGAACAAATTTATAAATATAATTACTTTTCTGAAACCAATATGTAAATGTCCCTTATTATTTTATATTTTAAAAATAATTACTTCACTACAACCTTAATTATAATTTAATTATAGAGATATTAATATCTTCATAATTTTAAATAATGATATTATTTATAAATAAATCCACAACAATTCCATAATAGTTTTATGGATTAATTTCATATAAATGCATGATCTTCAGGCTTAGTATCAATTTAATCAGGACTTTCAACATTTTGTAAAAAAATTCAACCTTTTTAGTGTTTTAATTTAATGCATGTTTTTTTAAATCCGGGTGATTAATCATGACATGGCTAAATTAACACTATAAAAAATACTAAAACTAAATAAATATAAAATATTAAAAAAATAATTTACCAACTGAAATTTTAAAATTTAAATTTATTATACAATTACTAACAAAATTCTTCGAATACATTGGAAATAGTTAAACACATAAATTTCCTGACCTAAAAAAAAGTTAAACAAATAAATCAATCTAACAATAAATATATACCCTAAGGCTTAGTCTTGTATGCACCAGTTACACCGTGCAATTCAAGTTCATTTTTTAAAAAGTTACACAAAATACTATTGAAAAGTTACATATGTTATTATTGAAAAGTGTATCTTTAATAGTGTAACTTTTCAGTAATAATTTATGTAATTTTCAGCAAGAGTTGTGCAACTTTTTAAAATAAAATTAAGTTGCACGGTGTAACTGATGCATAAGAGATCTACTGATACCCTAATTAAAGAATTAAATCCCAACCCACCAAGCCCTCAACTACCTACTCTCTACTGGAAATAAAATTGTAATTTGTATGACGGTATAGTTAAAAGTGGAAAATTCTCTTTTGATATGGTTACCCTAATAAAATTCTCACTTGTATTTTTTATTTGTTTTCAATTTTCAAAATTTCTGTAATTCACGATTTTAGCGATCCAAAGTACATGATATAGATTTAAAAAATTGATTAAATCATATAAGTTTTAGTTTTTATAATTGAAGCCTATGATTGACACTTAAATAGAAGTAGAAAATGCTGGAAAAGATAAAGTTGGAGATGGATTTGCCGTAGGGATAGTGATAGTTGGTGGGGTGTATTAGTTACTTCTTTATTTTGTTGGTATATTTTAATATTTTTCTTTTCTTAATATATAATTGTTGGGTGATTTTTTTTTTTATGTGGCGTCCAACATGACATAAAAAACATGATTAAACACATAAATTTCCGTTACACATGTTATAAAAAAATTTAAACCTTGGGAACCTACTCAATAAAAAATCAGAGTCAATATAATACAATCATCAAATGTAAAATTGTTGACCAAAAAGTATAATGTGTATCGGGGCACTATATAATTTCTAAATTCTAAAAAAAAAAAAATCTTAATCACATATAATGTGCATCGTTGCACTATATAATTCAAAATTCTAAAAAAAAAAAAAAATCTTAATCACATATAAATTTAAACAAAAATCAGCCACCCACGTGCAGTGCCGACATGGACGGCGATGCATGGTTAGTTGTTACAGAAATCCTACACGTAATTTACACCCAATATGTGAAAACATTTTCAGATGATGAAGTTAAACGGAATATGGAAAAAAAAGAAAATTTAAATGAAAATATTTTTGATTGGGCAATAATTTTTTTAAAGGTGTAATATTCTTTATTTATTTAATAAATTTTTTACTTTTTTTTTATATATCTTAGGAAAAACTTACATTAAATAAAAATAACTCTATATATTAATAAATAAATATTTTCATAAATAAGTATTTTTTACTTTTCGAATTATTTTTTCATAATTCTCCATTATTTTAATTAAAATGTCAACCTGGCCTATTATATATTAATAAATAAATATATATTTTTTGAAATAAAAAGATTGAAGATGTACATATTTAGGTAAAAAAGTTAAAGAATATTATTTTAGAATTTTAATTTAATAAGGTGAAATAACACTCGTTTTTTATAAAAATAAATAATTGATAAAATTTTAATTTCTGTGAGTGACAATAAAAATTTACAAAGTTCAAACATTGCAATTATTGTGATTGAATTACAATGATGGAGTTTTAATAATTAATTATATGATTAATTACTTCATATTGAAAAATGAGAAAAATTAATTACTCATTATTAATAGGAAGGAGTTAAGATAATTAATCAAAAGACGTGATTATACATACCCCAAATTTCTCTAAACATACCCCCAATCACTAAATATATCCCAATTAAAAAAAAAATTAATCTAAAATACTAAACATACTCCATATTTTACTGTAATACAATTTTCTATTTTTAACTAAGTCTTCATCTAGTTTATATATATATAAACACGTTCTTCCTCGCATCTCTCTCAATAACCACTCTCTTATCTTCTCATTTTTCGTGTTCACTTATATATGTTCTCTCTGCCAAGTAAAAATCTATTTTGTTCTTTGCTAAGTGCCCACCAAATTGCAATTCATTTTTAAGCAAAGTGGACATGTCGAAATAATCGAGCAAATAGAATTATAAATCTAGATTAGCTATTCATATCAGAGGCTTCTTTAAATTCAGAAAATTAATTAAACAAAATGGAAATCACGAGATGAGATGAATGAGTAAAAACAGGAAAACATTTGTGAATGAGATGAATGAGTAAAACAAAATATTTTTATGCAGAAAAAATTTTATACATATGTGCAAATATTGTAAAGCGATTTATAAATATAGTAACTTTTTTAAATCAATATTTAAATGCCTTTATATTATTTTCACATGTTTACCAAGTAGGACAATTTAATTAAAATCTTTAGATATTTTTAATATCTATGTTGCACTTTTAGAATTCTTTATGTTTATTTTAAATATAAAATCAAATTAACATCCACTAATTATTAAATACTCTCCTACTCGAATTACTTGAATGTAAATTAAGAAAAACACGTAATTTAAGTAAAACAATGACATATGGATAAATATATAAATATTTTTTAAGTATGCATTTAATTTTTTCTAAAAAATAATAGAATGTGCAAATAATATAGAAATGTTTATATTAAATTGGTAGCTTGTCAATCCAAGATTTTTCCGTATATAATATGTTTAAATTTGTTTTTGTTTTTCTTCAGCTGGTCTGGTCTGGTCGCTTTCTTACTCTTGATGTAGTTCTATCTTACAGGTAACCCCATAACATTTTTGGAATGAGTTTTCTCTTTCGAGAAACAAAGATTTTTTTTTTAAAAATTATCTTATAATATAAAAGTTCAAAGAACATAATACGAGCTACATGTGTTGTACGTAAATGTACAATTAATAATTTACATATTTTTTTAATATATATTTAAATATTCAAGTATTTGAAAAATTACCGTTTATATTTTAAAGTATTATATAATTTATATGCATATACTATTTAAATATGTAAGTTTATTTTATTTTATTACATCCTTTGTCCCACAATAAACTTCACATTTTTTTCAATTACATCCCACAACAAATTCCACAACCCAAAAAATAAAATTAAATACTCTCACAATATCTATTTTATTCCAAAATACTCATTATTTATTATTCTAAAAAATCAGTAAATAATTTTTTTATATGTTTCTAATAGATGAGGCTAATTCTCAAAGAGAAGTATGTTTTTATTATATAAAATATTTGATTCATCTTTTTTTTATTGGTAAATGTTAGTTGTTAGTAGTTAGAAGTTAGTTCATCAAATCTCAAAATACTCTAAAAATATCTCCAACCTAACCTTATATCTCCCTTCTATTCGCTCCCAGAAGGAATCGAACTCGGATCACTTATTCAAGTGAGGAGACCCGTGGCTAGATAAGCTAAATATTTGATTCATCTACCATATGAGGGTTATTTATGGAGGACAAGATGATAGATTTTGAAAGAATCTTTGAATTTATTTTCCAGCATCTTTTCACAAAATTGCCATAAAAATTATGTCTACTTTAGACAGTAATACTTATTTAATTAAAATTTATTAATTTAATAATTAAAAAACAAAATTTTTTATCTTTCAAATTTTATTGATTTTAATTTTAATCCTATAGATTTAAAAAAATTTATTCTTCAGTTCTCAAACCGGCTACTGGAGGTCACCTTTCCGATAACAATCTGAATAAAAAAGAAGCTACATTAACAAAAAATAAAAGAATAACTTACAGGAGCCAATTTTAAAACTAAAAAATTAAACTTTTAAAATTATAAGACTAAAAATGAAAATACAAAATTAATAACAAAATCAACAAAATTTAATGTACAGAAAAAATTCTATTTTACCTTAATAATTTATACCCACTCCGTATATAATAATTGATCATACATTTTTGCACGTGGTTTAATGCAATATATCGGAGGGTTTTATGTGGCATTGTGAAGTTCGTTTTCGAATTTAAAAACTGTAAATACAAAATATATTTATATATCTTTAATATACAATTTTTTAATTTCTAAACAGACTTCACAATATCACATAATATCCTTTAACATATTGTATGAAATCATGTGCAAAAAAAGCAGGACCAATTATTGTGGACGGAGGAAGTAAAATAAGAAGTACCCAAGCCTAGAACTGTTAAAATAAACGAGCTGCTCGTGAGCTCGGCTCGACTCGACTCGATGTGTTAAACGAGCCGAGCCGAGCCCAAAAAAATACTCGTTTGCTTAATGAGCTCGGCTCGGCTCGACTCACGAGCTGCTCGATAAGCTCGAAAAATAGAGATTATTTTATAAATATTATATAATTTAGGGTATAAAATAATAATATTTTACATAATGATACAATTTATATTCTCAAATTACTCATACTGATGAATTTGTGATAGTTTTAACTTTATTGTTGTTAAAATAAACAAGCTGCTCGTGAGCTCGGCTCAGCTCGTTAAGGACTCGACTCGACTCGATGTGTTAAACGAGCCGAGCCGAACTCAAAAAAATACTTGTTTGCATAACGAGGTAGGCTCGACTCAACTCGATAAGGTTAATGAGCCGAGCCGAGCCTGACACTACTCGGGCTCGCTCGGCTCGTATAACAGCTCTATGCCAAGCCTTATTCTAGAAGAAGTAACAATTAATAATGTTAACTAAAATGTCACGTCATAGAAGTCTTCCTCTAGAATATCGTTTTAATTTTGTCCTTTAGATGAATATAGTTTTAGACTGAGCCCACGATCAAACCTACACAGCAAACAATAACTAATATCCATGCTTTTCTTTCAACCGTCTCCCCTCCACTCTCCACTTCACTAGTATATACATTTCTCTCTCTCTCACACACACACTGATAGAGAATTATTTTAAGCTTCGTCGCGTGTCTGCAGAAGGCAACAATGGAGGATAGTTTGGTAGAGAAGAAAATGGTGGTGGAGGAGCCTCTCCTGGAGAACAACGACGAAAAGGGGGGATTTAGAACTTTGCCCTTCATAATTGGTGAATTCCAAAAAAAATTCTTAAATTTAAATTCCCCCTTTATTTTTTTTAAAGAATTATTGGGCTCTGTTTTTTCATGTTCTTTTCCATGGGGGCTTTACTAGATTTTGAAAATTCATGTATTGGGGTTACCTTGGATGTTCATGTCTTGAATTTGATAGGGCGTGTTTGGGTTTGGTGTTTGAATAGGGATTGAGGCACTGGAGAGGATGGCAACATATGGGGTAGCCCCAAACATGACTCTGTATATGATGAACGAGTATCACATGGACATGAAAACTGCTTCCAATATAAACTTCATGTGGTCTGCAACCACCAATTTCATGCTTCTTTTGGGAGCTGTGGTTTCTGATTCTTTCTTGGGAAGGTTTTACACCATTGGATTTGGATCCGTCATCTCTCTCATGGTAATCTCTCTCTCTCTCTCTCTCTCTCTCAGGTAATCTTGATTTGTCTGTATTTTCCCAATTAATTTGCTGTCCTTTTGTGAAAATTTTTGCAAGAGAGAAACCTCCAATTACTTGGATTTCGGGATTAAAATTTAATTCGCAACTTTTTACCTTCTATAATTTTTTCACTTTTTCAGTTAAGTCAAGTTTCATATGCATTCAAATTGTGTCATTTCAGTTAAAAATCTTCGAAAAAACACTAAAGCAAAATGCCCCTCAAGAAAAGGTGTTTTAAGTGTTAACTGATGTAGGAGGATCAGCATCAATCTCTCTCCCTCCATGCCTTGATTAGTTTGCATATTTCACATAGTTGCTGTCCTTTTGGAAAAAGAACAAGAAAAAAGGCCCAATTTCTTGGTTGTGGTGGGCCTACTTATGTTCGTAGATTTTAAAATGATTTGCTGTCTTTATCAGTTCTGCCTTTGTAATTAGTGTTGTTTGATTTTGATGTGGATTTCTAATGGAAAGAACAATCCTATTCTAGAATCACAATCAAAAGTGTTTGATTAAATATATGATTGCAGGGGATGGTTCTTCTATGGTCAACAACTATAATCCCACAAGCCAGACCTCGTCCATGCGATCAATCAACCGGCACTTGCATCTCTCCGACGTTTTTCCAGTTCGCGTATCTATGCACCTCGTTAGGACTCATCTCAGTCGGGGCAGGAGGAATCAGGTCTTCTTCCTTACCTTTTGGTGCTAATCAGCTGGAAAAGGCCGGTTTCCATAAACGACCCGGACTGAAAGAGAGATACTTTAGCTGGTACTACGCTGCAATGACATTATCTATACTTATATCATTAACCTGTGTGGTTTACATTCAAGACAACCTCGGATGGGGCATTGGTTTTGCTGTTCCTGCTGTGCTAATGGCTTTCGGCGTTTGTGTGTTCTTTTTAGCCTCTCAATTTTATGTCAAATTGAAGAGTAAATCAAGTTTGGTCGTGGGGTTTGTTCGAGTTGTCGTTGCTTCTTACAAGAATCGACACCTTAAGTTGTCCAATACCACAAATTACGCTTACCATTGCAGCGCTGGCTCGACCTTTGTTGTTCCTAGTGCAAAGCTGAGGTATGTTGATTATATAAAAATGTGTTTTAATTTTTAAAGAATTGGTCGGCATGCTTTTATATCCAGTTACTCAATCGGTAAATGATGGCGTGACAATTTAAGAATACGAACTCGACAAGATAGCCAGTCACTAGATACAACCCGTAGTATGGCATTATTTCTAGTTTTTCAGGGACAATTTGTAAAATACTGAAGTTATTGGAGATGTTAAATATTGTTGATGGACCTTTTTTTCCATGTTTGTTTAGGTTTCTAAATAAGGCATGCATTGTTAGAGATCCTCAAATAGACTTGACACTTGAGGGCAGAGCTAATGATCCATGGACGCTGTGCACCGTGGATCAAGTCGAGGAGCTCAAATCGCTGCTCAGAGTCGTCCCCATTTGGATTTCTGGGATGATCATGGCGATAAACATAAGCCAGAGCTCATTTCCTCTGCTTCAAGCAGTCTCAATGGATAGACGGATAACTTCAAATTTTACGATACCAGCAGCCTCGTTTAGCATCTTTGTAATTGTGGCCGTTATACTTTGGGTCGTCCTCTATGATCGTGTATTTCTTCCCATGGCATCTAAAGTCATGGGAAGACGAGTTCAAGTAAGTACAAGACGAAGAATGGGAATCGGTATATTCATCTCGTTTCTAGCCATGCTCGTCTCAGCAGTCGTGGAGGGTGTCCGTAGATACCATGCAACCAAACTGGGGGTGAAAATATCCGCGCTATGGTTGGTCCCACAGAACTGCCTCTCGGGGTTCGCAGAGGCTTCGAACGCCATAGCTCAGAACGAGTTCTATTTCATGGAGTTCCCGAGAAGTATGTCCGGTATAGCCACGGTTCTACTGGGACTCGGGATGTCTCTGGCGAATGTGACGGCGAGTTTGATTATGAATATCGTCGACGTTATCTCGAAAACGGGGGGAAAAGAGACTTGGATCTCGAGCGACATCAATAAGGGTCACTATGACTACTACTACTTTGTTCTTGCTGGTTTGAGTATTGCTAATATGATCTATTTTCTTGTTTGTAGCAAGGGTTATGGGCCTCTGAAGGAAGAGAGAAAGATGGAGATAAATGAGGATTTTGATGAGTTGTGAGTTATTTAGTGACTATTTTGAAATACTTAAAATAATATTTTAAATATTAATTTTTTTTTTTCCAAATTTATCTCTGCCTCATACTATTAGAGAGAGTGAGTCCTAGATCATTTTTTAAAAAGTTAAACAGTTTATAATTGAAAAGTTAAACGGTTTATTACTGAAAAATGTATCTTTTATAGTTTAACTTTTCAGTAATAAACTGTTTAACTTTTTAGTTATAAACTGTTTAACTTTTAAAAAATGAACTTGAGTTGCACCGTGTAACTGCTGCATACAAAATTAATCCTATTAGAGAAGATTCCAGAATAGTATCTTCATCATTAAGTAATCGCGATATTAGAGGAGATTCACGTGATTTGATTAAATTTATCATTTAAAAAATGTCAGATATTTTGTTCATAATTAATCTTTGTAATATTTTCTAATACTGTTGTAATATTCACATACATCTATATATTGTAACTCAAAGATCAATGAAATGTGAATCAATCCTTACATATATCATGTGCTTCTATTTCTCTTATACATACTACTAACATGTTCATATGTTAAATCTTGAAAATAGCGAACCAATCTTCATATCCTATCATTATATTTCTTCATTTGCTATCCAAACTTATACTATTATATCCATTCAAAATTTAGTTTTCTTATTAAATTGTTTTTCTAATTAAATTTTAAATCATCAAGATTAGCAGAAATTAAAATATAATTAACAAAGTAAATTAATTAAAATGAATTGATCAATTAAAACTTAAATCAATTACTCTCCCCGTCCCACTATAAGCTACTCATTTTGTCATTTTCGTCCGTCCCACTATATGTTAGCTCATTTTTTTTTTAGAAACTACTATTTATTTATCTATTATTATTTTCAATACTTTTTACACTATTTTCATTACTTTTTCACTTTTCTCCATCACGTCACTCATACTTTTTCAATTTTTCCATCACATCACTTGTATTTTTTCACTTTTACCTTAATCCGTGTACCCAAACGCAACGAGCAATTTATAGTGAACGAAGGGAGTATAACTTTCCTATATTAATTTCCACCTCGGTTATCGAATGAGATTTGTGTTTGTTCTATATAAAAGCTCCCTATAAAAGTATGTATTTTATGCTTGGTGTTAAAATTAAAAAAATAGATAAAATAAAAATATTACGAGCGTATTATAAATTTTATTTATAAATAAAATAATTATTTGTGAGAGCGATAATAAAATAATGATTTGTACATATATTTAATAGACATACGAATAATTATATTTTTAGTGAATTGAGGGTGGTTCGTATATGAATCTATGTGTCAGTACTCAAATTTTATACTACCTCCATCCACGAAATTTATGCTCACATTTTTGCACGTGGTTTAATGCAATATGTCGGAGGGTATTACGGGATATTGTGAGGTCCGTTTTGAATAAAAAGAATATTTATGAAAAGTATATCATATGTACTTTCCATAAATACTTTCTTTACTCCAAACGAACCTCACAATATC
>JAPKLY010000026.1:1270709-1360432 GCA_026898435.1 Prunella vulgaris
ATAATAATAATAATAATAATAATAATAATAATAATAATAATAATAATAATAATAATAATAATAATATTGGATTCTTTCTTTAGTTTCTAAATGAATTTTTTATTTAAAAAAAATCTAAATATATAAACTAAACAAAATTTATAAATAATTAAGTAAATGAAATGAATCTTAAACAAAATCAAATTAAAACAAATTTATTAAAATTATTTAAAACTAAATAAAATCTGAAAAATATTAAACAAATCAAGTAAATTAAAAAAATCATTGTGAAAGAAATTTTAAAAATTTATTATTATTATCATTGTTATTATATTTTTGAAGTAGAGAGGGTGAGGTGATAATTTGTTATTTTTTGTTTTAAAGAAGCAAGTATATTATAGGTATGAGATGGAAAATATTTAAGTAATTGATTAGTCTTGTATGCACCCGTTGCACGGTGCAATTTAAGTTCATTTTTTTAAAAGTTACACAAAATACTATTGAAAAGTTACACATATTATTACTAAAAAGTGTATCTTTTATAGTGTAACTTTTCAGTAATAATTTTTGCAACTTTTTAATAATAAATTGTGTAACTTTTTAAAAATGAACTTGAGTTGCACCGTGTAACTGGTGCACATGAGACTTACTCATCTTAAAATTATATAAAGACGAAGTTATGGAATCAACCAGAATGCTCGATTTCGAATTTCCTCTATTCTCATTCATTCTGGCATTAAGAATTAATCCCGACCTTATAATTTAAGTGTTTTAATCTTAACCGTACATTTTATATTTTATAAATATATATATATATATATATATATATATATATATCTTATATAAATATATTCACAATATCAAATCATATATCTAATTTTTTAATCTCAACCGTTCATTTTAATTTCTATACTTCTATAAATTTCAACTCCATAAACATTATTGTTCTCATCTTTTAACCTTATTTCTTCGTGCGTCTCTTGATTTTTCTTATTTCTCTTCGTCGTATTCTAATATTCAAATTGTTTATTTTTTTTTGCAGGTTCATATTTCACATTTCACATTCAATAATCTGGTGAAATAATATTTTTTCTAAAGCTACACAACTTACGTGGTTTTCTTTTGGAGGTAACGTTTAATTGCTATAATTGCAGATCTATTTGATTTAAAATTTTGATGTTTGAATTGTTTATTTGATGTTTGAATTGCAGATTTATTCTAGAGTATAATATTGTGTATGCGTTATCCATGTGTATATAATTTTAATTTTATGATATTTGAATTGTTTATTTGTCTTTTTTTTCATGTTTTTAATAGTTAAAATTTTGATGTTTGAATTGTTTTCTTTTCTATTGCTACACAATTTTCATGGTTTTTTTAGGTAATATTTAATTGCTACAATTGCAAATCTATTTGATTTAAAAAATTTATGTTTGAATTGTTTATTTATCTTTTTAATATTTTTTTCATGTTTTAAATATTCTGATATTATTTTTTTATATTCAGTTTTAATTGAAGGTTCGTATTACAATCATTGTGTATGTGTCATACATACCGTAAGTTATTTTACACCGTAAGTTATTTATAATTCTAGAACCAAAGATGTTATAGAAATAATATTGTGTATGCGTTGTGAATGTGTACATATTTTTTAAGTACTTAATTTATTTACCGCAATATTATTTATGTGTTGTGCATGTATAAATCATTGATACACGTATATATTAGATTCAGGAAATCAGACACGCAAATATATATATATATATATTATAACTCATTAATACACGTGTATATAAACTCAATAAATCTTAACAAAATAAAATTTATAAAATATTTTGTTTTTGATTATTTTAATAACATTTTTTTATATATATTCTCGATTTTCTTTTAACATACCTATATAATAATAAATATTTATATTATAAAATATATGTTCTTGATTTTTTTAATCATATATTTTGATATGTTCTTGATTTTCTTTTAACATACTTATATAATAATAAAATTTTAGAAATAATCATAGATTGGTAAAAAAGTAATACACTATTTTCAAATAGAAACAAAATTTAATTATTGTATGAATAAGATAGCCTCAAATTATATTTTAATATTGTGTGAATACAAAAGGAATACACTATTTTTATATTTTAATATTGTGTGAATAAGATAATGTCAAATTATATAATTATTGATTTATATTATCGAATAAATTTATATATAAATATACAAGAAATCAAAATTTATTAATTCACATAATATAATCTATATTAAAAAATATTTTTTTAATAATCCCGCTTAATACGCGAGTTTACGTACTAGTATATATATATGTATATATAAAAGCAATTATTATATGAAGATAGTGTATAATAAATTTGTAATAAAACAATTTAAAGTATCAAATATTTGACAAGTATCAAAGATCTCATCAAAATATAAAATTTTGGGTCAATGGTCTTATATTAAAATATAGAATTTTATTCCCCCAAATTTTAATACTAATGATAAAAAAATTTATATTTCTAGTCAAATGTATGATACTTTAAAACTGTTTCATGATAAATTTATTATGAACCATTTTTATATAAAAAAATACTCATATAAACTAAGTGTTTTTCACTAATATAAACTCTCAATATCTCACTGTTTCGCATTTGACTCTCACCTATGCATTAATGTATCTAATTAAATAAAAATTTAATTTTATGTGAAATTGACTAATAATATAGAGATATAAATTGAGTATAATTGATTGGCATGCATACAGTAAATGTTAATTTGTACGTGTTAGATTTCCCAGAACCAATCTTTAACACATAATAATCGACTCAATATTATAATGATTATTCAGGTATCTTTCTTTCTTAATTTATGACATATATTCAAACTTAAAAAATGACACAAGTAATGCAATGTGCATGTATAAAAACAATATTACATTTATTTAATCATCCGACCTTAGCCGCCAACGTGGCAATAGGTTCAAACATTTATTAAAATATGAACATGTACAAATGCTCAAGAAGATTCAACGGCCTTACCCAATATCTTGATGAACTCCACCACAACCTCCACCGAATTGGTGGCTGCCAGCGGAGTGAAGGTGTCGGCTTCGTTAAGCACGGCGGAGCCACCGCCTGCGAGGTCGGAAAGTGCCCGGAAAGTGATGAAAGGGAGCCTCTGTTGGTAACAGATCAATGCAACGGCAGCGCTCTCCATCTCGACAGGGCTCACTTGGAATTTGTCAAAGATAAAGCTTCTGTAAGCTGCATTGTCTAAGTAAATGCTAGCACTTGTTCCTCTTGACACTCTTACCACTTTTGGACTGTAGGATAGACATTCTGTTGCATTTAGGCAATTCTCCAATTTCAAGCCCTAATCATCATCATAACTTAATTACTAAGCAAGTCTCTTGTACGTGTACAATGTAATTTAAGTGTATTTTTAAAAAGTTACACAAAATACTACTAAAAAATCACACGTTATCACTTATTAAGTAAATTTTTGTGCACTTTGTAATTCAAGTGTATTTTTAAAAAGTTATTCAAAATACTAATGAAAAATGACACACGTTATATCACTGAAAAGTGTATATTAGAATTTTACTTTAGTAATAATACGTGTGACTTTTCAATAATAAATGATGTAATTTTAAAAAAATGCAATTGAACTGCACGATCCACCTGATACATACAATACTAAAGCCAAAGATAGTGCATAAGGATTGATGCGCACATGAAATCAAATGAATAATTATTTTTACAGTGTATTTGTATATAAATGAATAATTACTTTTAGAATATATATATAATCCAATTTCACATTACCTCTAATTGTTTGGATAGATTAAAGTAGTGAGCGTCGACAGGGACCCAAAATACGTGGTGCCTTTGCTCAGGTACACCATCCACAGGGAATATTTCCTCTGGTTGATACCAAATATTGTTCAATAGATTGTCACTCGAATTGGTTGAATAGTCAGCAATCTTAATATATCCAATGTCTCTTGTGTAGTCACCGCTGGCTTCAAGCGGCAGTTCATTTTCTGGTCCATTTCCGAACCTCTGCAAATATCATTTAATTAATTTACATATATAATTAATTTTCACAACTTTACTCCTTACTCAATTTTTTCCATCCACGAAAAGTTTGTATATTCTATTCTTGTCAATAGTTATTTATTCCTCCACCTATCATCTTTTAATTCATTCATATGTCATTATTTTTATATTTATAAATAATTACTTATGCTTTATTTGGTTCGATAAAGATCTTAAGATAAACTAAATTATCCTATTTAATTTGATGTTTACTTTAACCAATAAAGACCTAAGATTAATAAAAAAATATAAAATTAAAATTCAACTCATTTTATGAATGATTGATAATATTGTCTTTGGATAGATGTATGATAATAATATATTATATTTATCTTTACTAAAATATTCCTCTTATATTAGAAAAAAATACCAGTTTAACATATAATTTTTTTTATGACATAGTAGCAAAGTTGTCAATTGCAAATTTTTTATTATTAATCCTACAACCCAAACATTCAAAATAAAGTTATCCTACATTACTAATTATTTTCTCAATTCATTAATCTAAACATACTACTTAACTCATAAATAATAATATCTAGATTACAATTTTAACTAATCTTATCTTGAATTATTTATCTTCTTCATTGAATTAAATGAAGTCTTAATTAATAATATAAACTACATAATATATATTTCAAAAAACTTTTAATACTATATCCACATTTATTTTAAAATGCGTCCAACACAAGTAGGCAGAATTTACGTGGACGAAAGGAATACTAATACATATTGTTCGATCTGCTGGAAAAAGAAGTCAAAATGACAATGCAAAAGCACAAGGGAAAATATAATTTCCCCCCAATTTTGAGTGCCTAATTATATAAAACAAAGTTCTAACATACAATTGATGCACTCACTCAATAGTTAAAATTATTTATACTGAAAAGTTAAATTTAATAATACTGAAAAGTAAAAGTTGATTACACTGAGAAGTTTATTTTCAACGTAATCAACTCCCAAATTTCAATATAATAGATTTTATTTTTCAATGCAAACAATCTTAATTGTTGACGTGAGTCCACTGTGTATCAAATGCACTTAAATGGGAACATTTTCTATCGATAATTGGGAACATTTTAGTCTTTGTTGGGCAAACAAGAACAATTTTATATAATTGGAAAAAAGATATTTTGGATTTAAGTCATTTTTTGTATAATTTCTCTAAACATAAATCATCAAAAGAATTAATAATATGTATATATATGTGTGTATATATTTAAATTAAAACATACATGAATAAATATATGTTAAATTCCAAAAACCTTTCGGACAATAACTACTTCTATTTAACATATAAATTAAAAAAATAATGGTTTTTGGACAACGTAACTACTTATATTTAACATATTGATAAAAAAAAAAAAAAACTACTATATATCTCATGCTAAATAAACTCCCCACCGTGTACGTAACACGTTATGTTGTTATGTATGCAATATTGATGATATTATTATTGGGAGGGAAAGTCATGTTAATTAGTATATCCTTTCGTGCGGAATTAAATAAACCTAATTTAAAAATATTGGTTGAAAATGTGTCATTATTTAGAGTATAATTAACGACCTATCACATGAAAGATAAGTTTAACAAAACATGCATGATTATTCACTTGTCAAAAATATATATTCGGTTTTAATTTATACAAGAAAAATAAAACTTGGAGAATAAATAAATAAACCTGCCAATTCCAGAGAGCAGAATGAGACCAATACTGAGGAATAGTAACATCGCCAATACGAAGAGATGGGTTTGCATTTCCAGCAATTCCATAATGCACTACGCCTTTCAATTTGAATAAACTCACCAGAAGTTGCGTCGTAATCCCTGAATTTATCTGCATAATTTGGATAATAATAATTTTAAAATAAAACAGTAATTTTTTAAAAATAGTAAAATGAAATCAAATCAACCAAAATCATGAGGTTCATTGCATTGTTTTGGGCTGAAGGCCTAATTATACGGAATACCAATTTAGAGTTTACGTTCAAACTTAAACTTAAGCCATATATATATATATATATATTTCTTTTTTCAAAAATAATTAATTATCCAACTAAAAAAATCGATATTAATTAACAGCACCCTCAACCCGATTTTAACAAAATAGGCTATAAACGTTTTTGGATCTAGGTGTCTCCTAGTTTAAGCAATTTTAGGTGGCTCTAATAAAAAATTAACGGTAAAAAAATATTTGATTATCAATTTTCGATGTCTTCATCATTGCTTGAAGTACAGAAGAAGAGAAATAAGCAAAATTACCAGAAAAACAAATTCAGTTAGCGTATGAACAACAAAATTCCAAATTACGTCTCACCAAAAATACAAATTACCCTACTTAATTATATTTAGTTGTAGTAAAATTCAAAAACCACACAAACACACATATATATGTATATATATATTACCATGGCTAATCCAGTCATAACCAGTATGACTTTTTCTTCAGCAATTGTTCCAAATCGAAACTTCTTTCCTGTTAATTAAGTAAAGACATATATATATGATTATATATACTCATATAGTACTTGAATGAATTCAATATAACTGATACCATTAAATTCATAAACTAATATCATAGTGTGAAATGCATCAGCATGAACACATATATATATAATATATGTCATTATATATATGTATATAAATATATATATTTATATATTTGAATAAATTTTAATCATGAGAAGCAACTCTATGTTTTACTATATGTACGTACAATTATAGATACATATATATATACACACACACACCTGAAACATGGATGGTGAGATTGGTGGGAGCGTAGGAAGGATGTTGAAGAAGGGGATTCAACTCAAATATATTTGGGATCACTAATCCCAGATAAGGACCCTTTTCGTTAGCTTCATTGATCAATTTTTGAGTTTTCCAAGGTATTTCACCCTTTGCAACAACAGCATATACACTCATCAACATAACTAAATGCACAAATCTTACACCCCCCATCGTGTGTATTTTAATTGAAGAATAATGGAGGAGGAATATTGAAGGAATTCTGTGGAGGGAGAGAGACAACCTATATATATTTATAGAGAGTGAAAGTAGGCTTGTCAACGGGTCGGGTCGGGGCGGGGACGGAGGGCCAATCCCCATCCCAGTCCCCGTCCCCGCGAACTATCCCCATCCCCGCCGGTTCCCCATTCCCCGCGAATTTCTTTTTTTTTTAATAATTTATATTTAATAAGTATAATTAATTTTTTAAATAAATAAAAATTAAAAGTATTATTAAAATTTAAAGTGCATAAAATACATTATTTTGATATATTATAAATCATATATATACATAAATGGTTAATTAGTTATATATATATATATATATATAATATACTTATATGATATATAATATGTTAATATGTAATAGATATATATATATAAATATATATATATACATTATAAATATATACATATATTATGCGGGGTCCCGCGGGGAACGGGGCGGGGATCCCCGCGGGGCGTGGAATACAATCCCCGTCCCCGCCCCGTCCCCGTCCCCGTTTCTTTCGGGGATTCCCCGCCCCGTTCGGGGCGGATCCCCGCGGGGGTCGGGGATTCCCCGCCCCGTTGCCAAACCTAAGTGAAAGGCGCTTAATTGATCAAATAATGTTCTAACAATATATTTACTATATGTTTATATTTTGTTTTTTTGTGTATTTTTAACAATATGAATTAGTTCATGATAATACATCAATTTAATAGTAATATTACACTATTAAAAAAAAAGCGCGTTTTAATGACTATTAGCGACCACAAGTCACCAAACATGGAGTTTCGCGACCGCTTTAGAAAACGGTCACTAATTTCGGCGATTGGTGACCGTTTTGGTGGTCGCGAAATTTAACTCTCGCGCGAGTTTTTTTTAATTAAGGTTTAACGATCAGATATTGAAGGTCGTTAAATTAAGGTTTAATGACCGTATAGTGATGGTCGTGAAATTAAGGTTTAACGATTGTATAGTGGATGGAGGGCCAGGAGGTTGATCTGGGGAGAGCGCGAGATGGTCGCACATCTAGGACACCTTGATTGCCCACTTGAGTGAGTCGGAGTCCAGGAAAAGTTCCAGAAGGTCCGAGAGAACAGGATGAGAGATCCTACGGGATAAGACGGCGACAAACATGAGACTGACTTTTGGGCTATCTATGAACATAATTTTATGAATGGTGCAAAAATTGCTCGAAATTAATATTATTTCTTTAATAGAATTTTAAGTATTTTTATACCTAATTTGACTTAGTTGTGCTTAAATTATGAAGAAAGAAATTATTTTGATATTTTGCAAAAATTGTGGAGCAAATTAGTTCAAAGTTGGCAACCCAAATCCTTGATTCCAAGTCAAAATGGGGGCATTTATGCATAAATTGAATGAGTAGGATATGAGAGGGATCATGGCCCACAATTTTTCTCATATTTGACCAAGAGACATGGCTTCAATTTAGAACCTATTCCCGTTGCTACACTGCCGGAAAATCTCCACAGCCCAAGTTCCGTTGAAACGCACCACCACTCCAACACGACCGAAATCCACCGTTCGCCGGAAACGCACCCACACACTCACTAACCACCAGTTTCACCACCGTGAAGATAGAAGCTCTGCAACCTGCTTGAATCGAAAATCGATCGATCCCAGCCTTCTTCGCGCAACTCCTCCACCGTCGATCGCCTGTAACCGGAGAAGCCGCAAGCTCCGATTGAAATCCCGTGCTTGTTCCACGCCACTGCAACCGCCATCGCCTACCTCTGCTCTGCTGCTCAACCTCGCGAAGACCCGCACCAGAGTCCGCCCTAACTCGAGCAATCATGGCTGGAAGCCATACACAGCCTCACATCTCTGCTCGAGTTCCGCCACAACAAAACCTTCACCTCCCGACCACCGGAATTAAACACCAGTCGTCTACAACACCTACAGCTGCTCTCGTCGACGCCGGAAATCTACACTGCAAGTCGGAAACCACAGCGAACCAAGGAACCGCTCCTCTCTTTGCTGTAATTGAAAAGAAAACCATTTGGGGCAATTTAAATTTACTTCCCAAACCCTTTTTAAAAAAAAAAAAAAATTGGCTCATTTCACAAATTGGCGAGGGAATTTGGAGGGAGAAACGAAAACTTTTTTTTAAATACAGTAGGTTTTAGGAAAGTAAATATATTTTTTTTTATTTCGTTTATTAGCAGTAGATTTTTAATTAGGGTTTGAATTATTTTTACTTTTTTCTTTCAATTATATATGACTAAGAGAGTAGGAGTATTTTGTTTTGAGACTTAACGCTCATTTGGTTCAATGGACAAAATAAATAATTCAAGATAGATTAGATAAGATTATAATCTAGAGATGTTATTTGTGAGTTAAATAGTGTATTTGAATTAAGATAATTTCATTTTAAATGTTTTAGAGTAAATTTTCACCTTTGCAATTGCATAGTTTTAAGTTTTTTTTGAATTTTTATTTATCTCGTAGCACGTTTGTTAGAATTTAGAAAAACCACCCCTGCAATTAAATTCATAGTTTTTTTTTTCTTTAGTTTAAACAGTAAACAAGCATTCGCTCATATATTTACTTCATGTGGGTTCGATACTACATGTCTGTATACTTACTTATACTATATGATCACTTCCTCTTGAGGGTATAAATTTTGTTCATTTGTAAAATTCTAGTACTAGTCACTTCACTTTTGTAAGTATTTAATTTTTTGATACTCAATTATAAATTTATTAAGGGGGCGCTTGTTTCAAATTTCTTCAATGGTAATGAGAATGAAATTTCATTTTCCTTTTTTGCCCTACATATGTTGAATGCGTGTTTATATTTATGGTGGTTATATCAATAGTGTTGTGCTCCAATTTTGGAAAAAGTTGACAAAAAAGAAAGATGTTGGTTGTGATATTGGGGATTGATTGAGGAGGATGATTACAAAGTGAAGAGGGGGTAATCAAATGGGGGTGTTGATTACCTTATTTAAGAGGAAAAACAATGTTATGTATCTCATTTGTTCTAATTTGCTACTAC
Organism: Prunella vulgaris; assembly: GCA_026898435.1. Taxonomy (NCBI): domain Eukaryota; kingdom Viridiplantae; phylum Streptophyta; class Magnoliopsida; order Lamiales; family Lamiaceae; genus Prunella; species Prunella vulgaris. The sequence goes on from JAPKLY010000026.1 coordinate 1,280,805, forward strand.
AATTACTACAATTATATTTCAATTCTCATTACCATTGAAAGATTTCCATACTAAGCGCCCCCTAATTTAATTTGATTTTGTAATATGAGAGGGGGGACTGATAATAGTCCTCCCACTTCGAGAGGCTGAATTTTAGTCATCCATTGAACCATGATACTGGGGAATCCACCTATCACTACACCATCGAGATTAACGTAATGATTTTATAATTTAAATCTACTAATATATTAATATTAATATTAAATTATAATTATATTTTATTTAATTTCAGACCAAGGTGAGAGAGGTATCGTGGAGGCCCAAATGCAATCGGCACCCACCTCGGAGAATCCAACCCCCGCCCTTATTGACAATGACCGTCTATTTGGATGTAGTCGGAGTAAAAAAGGGGAAGATCATAGGACTGGATAATCACAGTAAAACTGTCCTGCTATCCCAGCAGCGGAACTCGTCATCCTACACGAACGGCTCTCACCCCTCCGTCGATCTGGAGCACTAAGTTTCGGAGATGAAGAAAAAGCAAGAGAAAAGAGAGACCAAAGAGGCGAGATTATGAAGTTGGTTTAAAAATATCTTCAATGCAACTGATGTTTTATGATTTGAGGGTGAGTTTGACTCGGGAGATGATCAGTAAAATAGTTTATTTTTTATTGAATATTTTTTTTGTTGAATACTTTTTTTAATTATCTATAAATTCATTTTTTATATCTCATATTTATGTCTATCTTAAATTTATTTTTTATGTTCTATTGTTAAATGCTTAAAAATAAACGTAATTATAAATTAATAGTAGTGTAGTTTATTAAATTTATAAAATAAAAAATTTGTTGAAATATACATAAACAAAATTAATAACAAAAATGAACTAATATTTATGAATTAAAAAATTGTAACTTAAATTGGACTTATATACAATTAAATGCATAAGAAATTAAAAAATAAAAAATTTAGTAGTAAAATATTAAATTAAAAAAAAGTTTGTGAATTAAATGTTTAAATAAATTAGAAATAAAAATGAATTAATTAATTTGATAGTTTTTTTTTTTAAAACTATGACTCAGTATGAACTTATGTACAATTAAATACATAAAAAATTTACAAATTACAAATTTTAGTAATATGAAATATTAAAATAATAAAATTAAAAAAATATTGAGAATATATATAATTAGAAATAAAAAGAAATTAATTTGATGAATTAAAAAAAAATGTGACTCATTTTGGATTTATATACACTTAGGGTGTGTTTTGTTTAAGAGACTAAATAGTCTATCCCGTTAAAACAGGATTATTCCTGCCAAAACATGCACGTTTTGACAGGAATAATCCTGTTTTAGCGGGATTGATTATTTAATCCCTTAAACAAAACACGCCCTTAAAGACATAAAAATAAATAAAACAATCAAGGGTCTGAGTGGAACACACCTCTCTCGGGTAATTCGGAGGTCTGCAGTTCAATTCTGTGGGCGTTCAATATTGCTTTAATTTAATACAAACCTATAAAGGTCTATATATATGAACCACTCTACATAAGTTACTAGGTCTTTGTCAAGTGGTTCGAGCCACGTCCAAGGCCCGTGTGGGTGTGGGTTCAAACCCAATTGGTAATTTTTTAATTAAAAAATTAGAGATCGTTTTTTACGATATATTTATTTAATTATTATTTAAGCGACCATCGAAAATGATCGCTAAATAATAAATTTCGATCGTCCTTAGCATTCGCTAAAATGGTACTTATTCGGGTCAAGACTTGGATCAGTCAGTAATCGTAAATGTGATCGCTAAATTGACAACCGACACAAAAAATGGTTGCTAAAAATAGCGACTTGTGTTTCAGCAATCACCGTAAAACAATTGCCAATCGATCGCCAAACATAATTAGTGAATATTGTTATAACGCCAATAATTATCACAAAAGCTCAAACATAATTGGTTTCAAACTTGGGAAGTAAATTCAGTGATGCAGAAATCGGCCTCTTGCCGATCCGATTTCTGCAAAATCGGTAATTCTAGGCATTTCGGGTCTAGGCGGCCAAAATTTTGTATTTTTACATTTTTTTTTAAAAATTTAAAAGAAAAAAACTAGGCGGCCCTAGACTGCCAAAAACCACCCGATTACCGATTTTCGACTTTTACAATCTTGAAAAAATTACACATCAATATTCAACTAAGGCCTATTCAATAGACAATGACTTCTATGCAAAAATGTGGTTTAGGTTATATGTATGTGTTTGAGGTACACACATAAGATGAATATACTCATCAAGTGATGAGTACACACATCACGAAATTCCATTACTTATCCTCATCATTATATAGATTTGTGCACCCACCCACTAAAATTAGAACACAAATCGTGAACTTAAAATTAGATCATAAAATTGTCCAATCTCTCCGTCGTCGTTGTCAGATTTTACTGCCGCCTTAACTTGCTATCGTCATTAACGCTGCCTCCGCCATGGTGAGCATATTAGGTTTTTTCTTGGGTTTTGATCAAAGTTCTTGTTAGATTAGGATTGTTGTTACTCATATCATGTATATCGAATTCCTATTTTGATTATGTTCGAATGCCCACTATTATGTATAAGGTATGTGGATGGATGTCCTCAACTGGCTTGGTATTGTTATAGTGTTACTTTAATATTCTCTCTCAAATTAACCTTGTTGCTCATAGTTGTCTCTTGTGAGGAACAACGTGATTTTTTATGATGTGGAGATCATGGAAGAGTAAACGATGTAATTTTCAATAGTATTACAGTTAATATTGACAGTTTAGTAGAAAATGTTAAATCAAGATTATGGAATTGGTTCTTTGTTAGGATCACATGTGGTTCTACCTTTTCTTTTAGTGATTGGCTCGTGAACCCGATATTAGTGTTAGACTACTAATTTTTACAATTCTGTAATTGGTTTGGGTATGCTTTATACCCAAATGGTGGAATGTAAATTTATTTTACTGATTACAAAAATTATGGTTGTATATCTCATACTCATTTTAAGTTTCTTAGGTTTGAAGTGTTTTAAATTAATTTTTTAACTGTGTTTGATGAAATTAGAGTGTTATTTCGACATATTAAATTGAAATGAGGGTGTTTGTTCAAATAAGGTGTTGTTTAAATTGAAATGAGGACTTATTTCGACATTTTTTAAATGAGGGTATTAAATCCAAGAAGATAACTTGGGCCACTAGAGTATGTACTTCATGTAATCTGGGCCCCAAAAAATTTGATCCAATGAAAGCCGAAAACAAGTTTTTTAATAAAAATGTTACCCAACTTTTATTGGGCCTAAAGCCCATTAAGCAACATCAATTTCTTGTCAGTGAACAAGTCCCCACCTCTCCTGATTACTGCAAGCAATTACAGTACTATGTACTGTACGTGCAAAAAAGGGATCCTCTCTCTCTCTCATCCCCGGAGTTTATGCCCTTAGATCGGTTTTTTCCTATTCACGCCATGAAAATCACTCAATCGAAGCTGAAAACTAGTCCATTGTTTTCGTGTGGATTCTTCCGTCAATGTACTCAAACTGTTCTCAGTCCCACCAGCTCCACTCCGCCACCTCTTCCTCAGGCGCCGCCTCCTCCTCCGCCGCCGCCGCAGCGTCCTCCGCTGGAATCCTCCTCCTCCTCTTCTTCAAACACCTCCCAGAGTTTCACACAGTGGCGATTCCCTCTCTCCAACTCACCCATCTCCCACCAATCATATTCCAACCCTAAACCCGAATCGGAAACCCTGCCCGCACCCGACGCGAAAACGGATGATGTTGCAGTTGCGGCGCCGCTCACCAATGCCGGCCTGGAGGAACTCTTCCATGTTGCGGAGCTCCAATTCAGCTCCGGGTCGGATGCGGGCCGCGTCGGGGCCGTCCAATTGCTGGAGCGTTCCCTCGTCCCGAATCCACGCTCCGCCATCGACGGTTACCTATGCCCAACGGCAGTGATCGGTGGAGTGGTGGCATGCCTGAGGGAGGGGTTGGCGCGGAAGGCTGCGAGTAAGGTTTTGTTAGCGCTCTGTTTGGTGGAGGGGAATCGGCGAGCGGCGGTGGAGACGGGAGCTGTGACGGTGGTGGTGGAGGCGCTAGGGGACGCGGAGAGTGCGGTGGCGGAGAGGTGTTTGGCGGCGTTGGAACTGTTGTGCACGACGGGGGAAGGGGCGGCGGAGGTGAGGGCTCACGCTCTGGCGGTGCCGATGATGGTGCAAGTTATGGGGAGAATGGAGGGGCGGGGAAAAGAGCACGCGATTAGCGTGTTGGGTGTGATCTACGGCGGTTTAGAGGGAGGGGGGGCGGTGGCGCCGGCTGAGGAGGTGGCGCGTGCTGTGATGTTGGCTCTGCAGGGGGGTTGTAGCGCTAGAGGGAGAAGGAAAGGGGCCCAGCTACTGAAGAATCTGCAGGAGAATGGAGGGGTGGATATGAGTGATGGTGAAAGATGAGCGGCCAAGATTTGTCTTTTTCAGTCAAACTATATTAGTATGAATAATGACTGTCGTACCTGAAACCACGTTAAATTATTATTAGCCATCTTGTACACCTAGGCCTACCTATAATTTCAAAATACAGTAAATGATTTCTTTTCATATTTACTTTTTTTTTTTTTATAATTTACTGCGACCATATAATATGCCCTTCCTGTAAGTTTTGTGTGCACTTTTTCTAAGAGATTTTCCCAACTCCTCAAAGGGTATGTTTTTAAACCCTTGAAAAAGATAAAGAATCACTTAGGGTACGTTTGTTTTGGGATTAAGGGGGTCGTGTGAAGTCATGACTTTGAAATCCTAAGATGTGAAAACCTTGATGAATAATAAAAGTGTGTGTTTGTTTTGAGATTTTAGTAGGGTAGGATGTTACTTTATATCAAATCAAAGTGTGATAATGATTGATTTTATAGGTATAATAATAGGTATAATAAGTATTTTATGAATGTTGTGTTGGAAAGAGTAATAATAGGTTTAATAGGTATTTTTAGGTGTGGATTGAGTTTGGGATGTGAAATCCGGATGTTACATCCCAATCTCGTGTAGAGACGTGATCGCAAAGTCCTACGTCCATCCGTGCTAGTCCCAAAACAAACATACCCTTAGTATTTTTGGGTTGCACCATTATTTTGTATCCTATTTGTTTGGACAAATGACTAAAACTTTTCAGTTATTATCTACATCCAGGAAATGGCTACAACCCCTTTTTTGATCATAACATGTTTTTATTCTCCATCATAATACTATGCAGGGGGATTAATTTAAAACCCAGACCCAATCTTTTTTTAAATGAGCGCCCATTCTCAATTTGAAGCTGGTCTAATCTTATCCAAAGCTATGAGGAGATTGTGACAATATTGTCATCCATAATTTAAGGAGATGAAGTAGCTTTTTGGAAGGGGTATTTGAGTCTTTTATACATTATGTGAAAATTTCTATCATGTCCGAACTTTTCTTATTCAATTGGCTTAATTGCTGCAAAAATCACGGCCTTTGGCTTAATTGCACTTTAACCAAATTTTTGGATAGTTGCAAAAAATACAAAAAAAAAAATCATGATTTTACATGTTAATTGCCACCGAGATCATGATCTCTTTCGATTGATGGTTATGTAATTTGTCAATTGCGCTGTTTCTTTGAACTATAATTAGGATGAATTTAGGCAGCCATTATCACAGGTGTTGCTCTTCATTGATGTCCATATGGGGACATGGATCAGAATTCATGTGCTAAAGGACTCTTAGGTACAAATCTTAATGCAAGCAGCTGCTGCTGCTTCTCTCTCTCAAAATAGATAAGATAAATAACTCAAGATAAATTAGATAAGATTATCGTGAGTTAAATAATATGTTTGGATTGATGGATTAAGATAATTAATAATGTAAGATAATTTCATTTTGAATGTTTGAATCGTAAGATTAATAATAAAAAAATATATACAATTGATAATTCTGCCCTCTATATTATAAACAAAAATAAAGTGAATTATGATTTTTCTTTCTAATATAAGTGGAGTACTTTAATAAAGATAAATACTATGGATTATTATCATATCTCTTCCTTAATTGAAATTATAAGATAATTGAATTTTAGTTTTGAGTTTTATTAATCTTGGGCTTTTGTCCATTAAATCAAACATCCAATTAGATAAAATAATTATATTTATCTTAGCTTATCCAACGAATTGAACGAAGTCTTATGATTGTATCTAATGTTGAGTTTTTTAATATGGTTAATTCTATATAAATATACCATCTTTTACTCAACTTTCAATTTAATCATGAACTTCACGATTATTATAAAAAATTCCAACCTTTTAAAAGAGTTTCAATTTGATTTTTTTTTCCGGTCAACAACTGATGACGTGTCTCACCGGAGCGCGTGAAATATTGTCAAGCTCGCGTACACATGTGAAAATACTTTTTTATATTTTATTTTTTTCCACATCATATCAAAACCTAAAATTTTTGGGCGATTTTATTAAGGGTTATGAGTGTCGTTTCAAATCCCTCTTGAATATGGTGGAAAACATTTTCTTTCATGCTGTTTCTCATTCAAAAAATATTTTTTTAATATAAAATTTTATTATTTTTTATATATACAATATATGATGTGGATAAAAAATAAAATATAAAAAAATAATTTCACACGTGTATGACAGCGTGACAACATTTCATGCGCTCCGGCGAGACACGTCATCAGTTGCTGGCGGGAAAAAAATGTGTATTGAATTGAAATTTTTTAAAAGGTTTGAATTTTTTATAATAATTGTGAAGCTCATGATTAAATTGAAAATTGAGTAAAAGATGATATATTTATATAAAATTAATCATTTTTAATACATTAATTAACTAAATATGTCAATTAAATAACCAGGTGAGCTAACTCACCTGGCCACCAGGTTCTTCACTTGAGTGGGTGACCCGAATTCAATTCCCTTTGAGAACGAATAGGAATGAGATATAAGGTTGGCTTGGAGATACGAGTGCATGGAAATTTGATGAACTAATTTCTAACCATTTACAAGTAACATTACCGATAAATAAAGTTATGTCAATTAAATATTAAAGTTAATACATTAGGATTGTATACCCGCGTGGCCGCGTCCATACGATTTATTTGGTATAATACGTCCAAACCATTGAATAATAGGATGGAGTTTTTTCTTTGGAAAAAATCTATGAGTATTGATTTATAATGAAATTTTAATATTTGAGTTTAAATTAAATAAATAAAGTTAATATAAATACTATAAATGTAGATAATTTTGGTCAAAATGACTAATATATGAATAGGAGGCAGTTGCTTTTAAAGAATATAAATATAAAAATATTACAATCACATATATATATATATATATATATTGTTTTAGGAAATTCGATAAACATGAAGAACAAAGAACACAAGATTTGTTGACCCAGTTCACCTGAAAGGCTACATCTGGGGGCGTACCAAGCCAGGAGATTATTTCACTATTTCTGTGTATGAGATTCTTTTTTATAGGTTACAAACTAGGGTTACAAAAATATAAGATATATAATGATTACTTAAAGTTATCTTGGTCAATGATTATGTAAATAGATTAGCCACATTTTCTTTAGAGCATACTTAAATTACTTGAATCTTGAGCAAAATTTGTTGTTGCATGCTATAGAAAAACTTCGGTAATATATGTTTCATATCACCTATATAGCACATATTCATCGTTCAATGCATGCAATACATTGCATAAAGGACCTTCAGTGGTAGAACTCAAGCCACTAACTCCTTGAATGTGTGATGATAGACTTTCACTAAATACACTCACAAATTGCTATATGTAAGGTAATAATCTCTAAATAACTTCAAGAGATATCTATCAAAGTTTCTTAACCGATACCCAAGATATCACCATGTTTCTCATGGTAAATATATAATTAGTTTGGGAACGTTCATGTGGTTAAGATATAACCAACATTAGTAGAACCAAATAACATATTATTTGGTGTATAAGTGTATAGAATAGCATTCAATATTCTCTTTAAGGGTTGCAATTTCATCTGCAGTCATTTTCAACATTTATATAGTAAATAACATGCCCATGTCACTGGTTTCTTTTAAGTATCAAAATACATTGTTGACATTATTCCAATGATATTGTGTTGGTCCTGTAATAAATTTAGTTCACAAGTTCATTGAGAAAGTAATATCTAGCCGAGTATATTGAGCTAAGTACAATAATGTGCCTATTGCACTTAAACAAGGAATTTCAGTTCCTAATATCTCTTCGTCATTTTGCTTTGGACGAAAGGGATATTTCTTTACATCCAAACATCAGTCGATCACGAGAGTGCTAACATAATGCATTTTGTCCATATTAAATCGTCTGAACATCTTTTGGACATATGCAGACTGGTGGATAAGTATCCACAAACTCAATAAAGTTGAGTTTTCCCAAGATCCTTTATCTCAATAATTTTAATTAGTTTTAGGATTTCTCTTATTTCATTAAGAGTACCTATGCTCATCCATCAACATAAGTATCATAATCTCAAACCCAAAACTCATTTTCTTTATAAATACGAAGGGGCATTGTTTTTTGTTGTTGTAACCTTTCCCAATCAAGTAGTCACTTGACTTGGTTAATAGAAGGTCATCAGACACTTTCATATATATCTCTGAATTAAGATCCCCATTGAAATATACAGTAATCATATTCATAAGCTACATTTCCAATCCTTCGGATGCTACTACGCTAATAAAGTAGTAGAATGTTATAACATCCATAATAGGAGAGTATGTCTCCTCATAATCAATTCCAGAGCGTTATGAGAAACCTTGCGCTATAAGGTAAGTTTTCTATATCAGGACCATATATTTCTCATTACGCTTTATGACAAAGAGTTATTTATGTCCTATAGGCTTTACACTTAGTCGGGCTAGCACTACCGGACCAAATACCCATCACTTTGTCAGAAATCAAGTTCTACCTGAATTGATTCTTGTATTTAGGCCAGTTTGCTCTTGTTGATATTCTACAACTGAGCTTGGTTCGATATCATTGTGCTCTATATTTTCTTGAGCAACATAATAAATAAATACATCACTAGTCTGTGTGCAATGTCTGTCCATCGACTGATTTGCACTCTCATAATTAATAGAGATTTTTCATTCTCTGAAGTCATATTAAACATCAGAGCGTCCTCCAGTAATGATTCTTGGACATAACTATAATCAGAGATGATCTCATAAGATGTATTTTTAACATTGATGATCAATGAATTGAATTGTGCCGCACCTACCATTCCTTACTTTGGGTGGTGTCAATCGAACCAGGTGACCTCCCCCTTTTCCTTCTGGGAGCCACAGCCTCAACCACACCTCCACCAAGTGTGGTTGCAACACCTTTTCTACGGTGTTGTGCCCCTTATTGGGGACTTCTAACCTTGCAGGCACATTTGCAGCTGATATGTATGACCCAGTCACTTTAGTAATATCAATGAACGAATCAGGCATCAAATCTGTTACGTTCTAGATATTTATTATTTTACATCACTTTTTCATTGTGAAATTTTGGGATCAAATTAGACAAAGTAAGAATCGACCACGATACTTCCTGTCGTTCCCATAGAAAATTCTTTTTCTTATCTCCCCTTAACGACGGGAAGACTGTCTCATTTAAGTGACAACCCGCAAATCTAGCGGTAAATAGTTCGTCTGTCAAAGGTTTTAAGTAGCGGATAATTGTTCGAGATTCATATCAAACATAAATACCTAATCGTTTCCAATAACCCATTTAGTGAATTGTGGAGGCGCAATAGGCACATATGTTACACAACCAAAGATGCGTAAATGTAAAATATCAGGCTTATATCCAGTTACCAACTGGTACGCAGGTTGTTAACATTGGGTCTAGAACGAATAAGTAAAGATGCATGCAATATTGCATAACCCCATGCAGAGATAGGCATGTTGGTGCGCATAACCAGTGCCTAACCACCATATATTTCTTTAGATGGTGGCCTCTGTGAGACCATTTTGTGTAGCACATGGGTATCGAGATGCTTTACATTGATCCTGATATATATGCAATAATCATCAAATGTTGTTGATGTAATAATGTTATTAGGGTGGTGAGCCCTAAGACATGTACTTTGTGCTAAGAGTTTTGCATGCAAAATGTCTTGTGGACATTAAAGTGACATGTGACACGTATGTCGAAATATAATCCAGCATCATAAAGTACTTGAATGATCCGCATTCTGGATTATTTAATCCACAAATATCATCATATATCTTGTTTAAGAATGAAATATTTTATTTTATATCTTTAGCTTAAACATGTCTCAATGTTACTTTTGCTAAAGAATAGACTTTGCAGAACGAGTAACTTGCCTTTGAATTTATAATGAGGCAGAGTGAGATGTAAATAGTGTCTCTGGTGCTTCAGAAAATAAGAAGTGCGACAATGCAGCAACAAGATTGATATTGTGCATTATACCAATTTTCATCTCATTTCACGTGTCACTCTAAAAATAAAGACATAATGTGAGTTCTTCAACATTATGAATTATTATACAAAAGCCCATATCTATAAGTATCACATAGTCCACCAGTGATAAAATATAGTTAAATTCAAACAGTAGTGAGGTTCATCCCACTAGATTGACATCTTAGTTCCTTTAAAATATGTTTTCTTTCACATTTATTTGATATATAAATTTCATTCTCACAGTGTATTTATAAATAACGTTGGCACAAACATCTATAAATTTTACAGGGTTCGATTAGCTCTTGATGCATATGGAGCTTTTCTGATTTCAACAATTGTCTCATTAGACACTGTTCCTTGTTCTTTTTAGAAATCTCAAATTCTTTTGAGTTCCAATATAAATAAATGATTTACTTTTCAATTTGAATAAAATGATTTGCTTTTCATTTAATATTTTCTTTTAATTTGTAGATGTATCACTTTACATTGTGATAATATAACTTTTGAACCATATATACTATTTAAATTCAGTAACTTTGAATTAAATCTAATGAACCAACGTTAATAAAACTAATGTCTCGTATCAAAATCCAACTCAAATTTCATCAATAGTCTAAATAACTTTAAGACTAAAACGAGTATTTTAAATAAATGAGGCATAATGCCTTTTCAACATTCTTGAAGTATGAGGAATTCCATGTTGACATTAAACTTCATTATCGTGAGGCTAATATGGTGGGTATCTTGTACTTTAGATTCCCTATATCATTTATAATTGTGTGCTATAGTCTACTTGCAATATAATTTGATTTGATACACCACTGCTACACGTGGTGGAATTATTCTCATATCCATATGAATTAGTACATCACATCCCATTTTCTTTTGGGTTCATTAATCAAAATTATCTTTGAGAAATTTCTTTGTCCCAACCAATAGATTGTAAAAGAAATATTGTGTCATTAGCTGAAGTACTAAAATGATAAGGAACAACATATCCTTATTAAAATTATTGACTCTTTCTGTAGTCAAGAAAATAAATTTCATTTCATTGGCTATAAGTTCTGAAAATATAAATGTCTCCAAGTGTCCATTTAAGGTCCCACACAGTTCGTTGTGTGGATAAATTCTTTAATTTGACCTTGTTAGACAATTCTTTGTACTTGGTATCCGTGGATAAATTGATTTTGGAAGCATAAATTCTTCCCTTAAAAACTCAAGAATGGTACTCAGTTTCTTTGGAGTACAATACAGTATAATCAGGTCAAGTACGTTCAACCATCTATTATAATACAAGGAAGGATATGAATTTAATATGCAAGCATAGCAATATATAATAATTTTTTCTTCAAGAATGTATTCATTTGAATTAGATTTTGAGACTATAGGTCACATATTTATCGATGTTTTGTGAAAATACTTCATCACATTGATTTGTAATTCACAATTATCTTCCATGAATTTTCTTTATCATGAATATTAAAAAAAATTTTATAAAAGGCCCAAAGAAATGGTCCAAGTAATGGCCAAACTAAAAATAATAATAAAATAAGGCTGCTATATTTTTTTTTTTATTTAACATGGCAGACGAAGTTTTCGGGCCAGACATCCAAAACATAAAGGCCCAATTAGTTTTAAAAGAAGGAGGCCCAATACTAAATGGCCTAAGACAAAAGGAACAGGCCCATTAGGTAAAGGAATTAGGCCAAATTGGTCAAATAGATAAGAAAATGGGAAATCCGTCAGGTAGCGATTTTTCAGTTGGCAACACAAGATTTAGTCAAGGTTTTTTAAAAGAAAATCAACGCCGATTTCGTGTGTCGGATTTTTCGCAGAAAAAATTGGGGCAACCGGCGATTCGCCGTCGCCGGAAAGTATAGCTTCGCACAGTTGCCGACCGCCATCACCCAGCCGTTCGTCGCCATCGCGTTGGACAGATAGTCATCGCGACAGAGGGCGCCATCGCCGTCGCTGCGGGCGGTCGTGTCTCGCGACGTAGTGCCATCGTCGCGGCCGTCCGACGAGCCGCTTCAGGGGCCGTCTAATTGCCAGCTCTTTCCGCTGTCACTCCGTCACAGAGGCGTCGCACATAGGCATTGTACAGAGACGTCGTACCGGAGGTGCCGTCATGCATAGCTGGGCGCTGTGCTGGCGTCGAGATTGGCGTGGTCAGGCGGCCGCCGAAGGTAGGGTTCCGATTTCAATTTGGGTATTTCCGATTTTGGGTTTGTGATTTTGGGGATTTTTGCAGAAACATTTGTTTGCAGAAATCTGGGTTCTTAATTGAAGAAGAGGAACAATAATATATGTCGTATATATGTATTGAAAAAGGAATAAGAACAGAACAGTAGGAATATTGGTTCATGAAACGAGCATCTATTCTTTTGACAGAATATATACGAACAGAAAATACATATACACAATTTTGCAGGTGTAATAAGCATATGATTTGGGTATGAACTAAATATGGATAATACATATAATTCATCACTGGAAATTCATATAAAACTGATATAGCATACCGATCATATGGGTCAAATATATACGGACCATAACAGCATATTTGGGCATATGAATATATTAAAACAGAATCATATATATGAAGCTAAGTCATAAATATACCCAACAGATAATCATAATCGCGTAATAATTCAGGCATAAATCTGCAGGATTCCAAATTCTTAAATATGGATTTTTCAAATTAATGTAAATGAGAAAACTTACTGTTTCAGCAAAATAAATTAAAATTAATTTGATTCTGATTCGTTCCAGAAACTCCGTGAGCAATCCTCTCGTGAATCCTATTCCTCAAATGGCTAGAACTCGTGGTGAAATTTTGGTAGTGCTCGTGCTGATAACGTATTTTAGGAAATTCGATAAAACATGAAGAACAAAGAACACAAGATTTGTTGACCCAGTTCACCTGAAAGGCTACATCTGGGGCGTACCAAGCCAGGAGATTATTTCACTATTTCTGTGTATGAGATTCCTTTTTATAGGTTACAAACTAGGGTTACAGAAATATAAGATACATAATGAAATGACTAAACTATCCTTCTAGTAAATACTTTTGATGAAGACACATAAATGTAATTTCCTTTAACATATATATTTATTGCTAATTAATAATTCTGTTATTCATGCCAATTGCCAAATATATACTTGGCACGATGAGCGAAATAGAATGTGATAATTTGGCTTTTTTTTTAAAAAAAATTATTGAAAAGGTTCCCTTCATCACGCAATGATAATATGTAAAAATAAAAACAAAATATATCACCTTAGTATTTAGTATCATAGAAATAAAACTTAACAGTGTTCCTAATCCATACTTTAAGTACACTAGCTAAACTAAATAATAACAAGTGTTAATACACAAAAATGTCCGATTTCATTTGGGCAATTTCTATTTTGCCCATGTAACACAAATCTTTCAAATTTGCCCAAATTGAAGAAGAAATGTTCATTATACCCTTAATCCCTCCCTCCAAACACTCTCAATCCAATCACTTAATCAAATGCTTAAATTAATTATTTTCCTAATTAATCACTAATTAATTGCCCCTAATTAATCAACAAATTTGGTGAAATCCGGAGGAAGTCGACGGCGGTACGCCGGAGGCCTTCCTTTTTCTGGTGGATGACAGGGGACGGGTAGATCCGCCGGAATTTATGGAGATCGAAGACCACCGTGTACCGACTCGCCCTTTTCCCTGCTTTCGAGTGGAGAAGCTTTGAAGTTTCTACTCTTCAAATCAGATCCATAGCTTAGTGGATTTTGGGGGAGGTATTTAAAGACAATGTTGCGGTTGCGGGCCTTTCGCACCACGAATGATAAAATTGTGAAGATTCAGTTGCACCCGAGGCATCCATGGCTAGTCACAGCAGATGCATCAGATCATGTCTCCGTTTGGAATTGGGAACACCGCCAGGTTCCATCCTGTATTTTTTATTTTAATTCCTTTGACCGCGTGACCAGAAACTAAAAATTCGATTGAGTTAAAATCCACAGAATTTGGGGAAGAAATTGAATTCATCAAATTCAAGTACACAAATTGTGAAATAGGATTTCCGCTGTTGAAATCCACAGAATTTGGGGAAGAAATTGAATTCATCCAATTTTTCGAAAAGTGCCTTGTTATTCACACACACAGCCATCGCCACAGCCCGGAAATCATGGCCGACTGTCCGATGCAGGAAATCAAAGAGGCAGCAACCACCACGCAAGGAAGCCGTCCACTGTCTGAATTAATTCACCGGCGAAGAAGCCATGCACAGTTCGCCGGAACTCAAGCCTGGAAGCTATCCAGAGCAACCGGAATCCGGCGTATATTGAGAGTGTAAAGATTAAGGCAAGTGGGTGTGTTTGGATTGGAGGATAAGAAAGTTAATTGGGTTATAAATTAAAAATAAGATAAGAAAGGTATTAATGTCTTTTTATTTTTTATTTTGGGTAAAATTGAAAATTTTGTAAAAATCGGGCAAAAAAATAAATGCCCATGTCAAAAAGGGCAATTATAAAATTGTCCCTAATAACAAAATATAATTTAAAAATCCCAAGAATACATACTAAACCAAACCAAACCAAACCATCAAAACGCTTCATCATTAAGTCCCAACAATGCTCCTAATCCAGTGACAGTCTGCACCATTATTAGCAAAATAAATTATAATCAAATTTCATGAAAATATAGGGGCTAACTACTGATTTTCTAAATTCAATAATAAGTACTCCCCCTCTATTCCACATAAATTTGCACATTTTTTCTTATTCGAACGTCTCATACAAATTTGCACACTACCAAAAAAAAATTTTAATTTACGTGCACATTCACAAACCTATACATATATTTACTAATATGACACTACTTTATATATAAAACACATTTTTTTTAGAAAGTGTGCAATCCTACGAGACGGAGGGAGTACTATAACATAATTGACGGCAATCAATGTCGTATATACTTATAAGAAAAAGGTAAAACTTACAATAATATAGGGGTCAATCTTGACAAGAAACCCATAAGCCACCCAACAAAGGCCATTGCAGAATCCAGCGAGACAGAGCCAAAATGGGAGGAACTCAACACTTTTGGTCCTCCAAATTTGATACTGTTCAATTAATTAAGAGTGAACAATTATTAAGTATATTTTAGAAAAAGAAATTATGAAAAATATATATATAGGTGTACTTACAAGAATGGAGAGAGGCGAAGCGTACATTATAGTTCCGAAAATGTCACATACTTAATACCGACGAACATGGACCTTGAATCATGATTGTGGAAGCACAGGAGAGTGATGATGGCGATAATCGTCGGCCACCAGAAACATGACGATCACAAACTGAAAAATCCATATATTTATTAGTTAGTAAAAATGAATGAATATAATGATAGTGAAATAAATTACGTATGTACGTACCCGGTAGTTTTTCTTGGTGTATAGGAAGAAAATGGCGATGAAGGTTAGACTTGTGAGGAGGCCGAATGCGTTGACCGTGACCACTAGGGTGCTGTTGGGGTGAACGAAGGGCAACCCGTAGAATATCCACAGCGCACAGTTAATAACCGTGGCAATATACGGGTAAGGATGAAACTCTTCGGTGTTTTAATTTGTTCGTAATGATCCGCCAGAAGGTTGGCCTGAAAAATTAATTAATTCCTTAAATTAATTTGAAGATAATTATATATCAGTTGTGTGAGGGAGAGAGAGAGTATTTACGCTGGTGAGATGAAACGCAATGCCGCCATGACATTGCCTGTGAAATTAATTAATTTGGAGTAAATCAGAGATTACTGATCATAACAACTATATATATATATATTGTATAAAACATGCATGAATAGAAAGAAACAAACCAATTACTCCGATGATGAATCGAGCGAGTTCTTGTCCTTGCATCATATATAAGCACTATGGGAGCTGAGAGCTATGTGTATTTATACAGCCCAAGAGCACGGACGTATCTGGGCCCATAGGGTTTATGTTAAGACCATGTTCATTGTACTATTATAAAATAAATCGATAAACACAGGATTTGGTAACCCAGTAATTCGTCACTAGAACTATATTTGGGGGCGACATAATTGATAATACTGTGAATAGTTCTTTGTACAATACAATAAGAATACACACATATTTAGAGAATACAATCATATCTAACCCTAAAACCCATTAGGTCAAAGACCTAATAGACTTATCTAATTAGTAATGTCCATAAAGAATAATATTTTATGCATGATACCCTCCTTGGACATTACAATTATAATCTAGAAGAATATATATATTAGCTAACAAGGAAGAGTACAACTGTTGAATTTTGGGATCCAATATTCATGATTGTTTTGAAGTTGATACTCCTCCTGAAGATTACAATCTTCCATGTCGACGCATCCCAATTCCATAAACATATTTATCAAAAGTAGATGTAGGAAGAGATTTAGTGAACATATCTGCAAGATTGTCACTTGAGCGTATTTTTTGTATTGTAATTTCACTACTCTTCTGAAATTCGTAAGGATAAAAGAATTTAGGGGAAATGTGTTTCGTCAAATTTCCTTTGACATAGCAGTTACTCATTTGAGCAATACATGAAGCATTACCTTCATGAATTATAGTAGGAGTTATGTCATTTAAAGGGATACGACATAAATCGTAAATGTGATTTACTAATGATTTTAACCAAACATATTCTCGTGCAGTCTCATATAGAGCTATAATCTCTGAATGATTTGAAGAAGTGGTCATCATAGTTTGTTTAACAGATCTTCGTGAGATGGTTGTACCACCACGAAGAAAAACGTAACCAGACTGAGATTTGGCATTGTGGGGATCAGACATATAGCCAGCATATGAGTAATCTACTAGTGTTTTGTCTTGATTTCTTTGATAAAATAAACCAAGATCTTGTGAACTGAAGATATTTCAAGACATGTTTAACAACATTCCAATGTCTCCTTGTATGAGAGGCACTGAATCTTACAAGTAAATTTACTGCAAAAGAAACATGTGGTCTAGTGCAGTTTGCAAGATAAAGTAATGCGACAATCGCGCTAAACCAAGGATTTTCCCAAAGTTTTCATATTCTTTCTTCAAGAGAAATTCACTAAATCGATTATACCACATTAGACCTTTTAAACCATATAATAATCGTTGTAGTTTTATACTAAACATACTACGATTTTCATTATTCCACATCTCAGAATTTTTAATCCGTCAGAGGTTTTCATATAAATATTGATATCAAATGATCCATATAAATATATATTTAAAATGTTCATCAACTGCATTTTCAAATAAATTTAACTGCCGGTGATATTCTGTAGCGGAACTTTATAATGTTCATAAAAGAAGAATATGTTTGATCACATCAAAATCAATAATGGGTCTCTGCGAAAAACAATTAAGATATTAAACTCGTTTTGTATATCTCTACTTTATTATTTCATTTTATTTTCGTACAAATACTCATTTATATCCTCCAGTGATAAAATATTCGGGGGTACATTCGAAAGTACAAAATATTTTCCTTTATTTAGCGAGTCTAACTCTTCTACACTTGTTTCTTTCTATTGTATCTAATCAAAGTGATTTGACCACCCAATTTAGATACTGGAACCAGATTTTAGAAAAAGCAATTGTGGGTCCAAATAAGTTGAACAACAATATTTATCTCTTGTATTTATTTATAAAATTCAAATAAATCAGATCCTCATCATTTCCCAAAATATTTTGATTTTGGTATTCCGCAATCCTAGTATTTTGATTGTTATGTGCACATGCTTTTTACTAGTATTTCTGTCTTCAAGACAAATATCTTCAGGAGATTTCAATAATGACTGAATATTTTATTTAGCTTTAGTTTACCATGGATTTAAATTTTTGTGTGAGGAGATCCATTACGCTTCCCGGCGTATAGGGGCATCAATATGTGTCTTTGATTTCCTTGGAATCTCAACTATTTTAGTCACTTCTTTATGATCAGTAATGCATTTGATAATGCATCTGCCAGATTACTTGCTAATTATTGCAAGTTTATTTTTTTAACTTCAAGTTTAATTTGACTAGTGCTTATGTCGAAATATTTGAAGATCTTTGTTTTCTTTATAGAAGTTTTTCGACATTCATTTAATTTTGATTTATATTATCCCCCTAATGCCGAGAAAATGATCTTCATTATGTGCAATCAGGAAACTGAGCCATAAATAAATTCCCTATCAAAGGTTCTAGGTATCTCACAATAGATGGAGATACAAAATCAATGTGTATACTAGATTCCTTTGTGGGCCCATTTAGAAGTAATATAAAAACATATGTTTCACTACTAAAATTCGTAGATGGGAAATGATTATTATTTTCGATGTATTAGTTGCAAATAGGGAGTAGTAATGATATGCACTAGATCGAATTTGAGTTAGAATAGCTACATGTAAAATTTCATGCCCCCTACAAGAAGCAACTAAGTTGGAATTATTTTTTATATAAAAGCTATCTAGCGATAATTTTGATGCATCATACTAGTGATTCGGCTAGACCATTCCAAGTGTGAATTTAATGAACTTAATATTTTACTAAAAATTTTCACTGTCATAAAAAATAATTAAATGCCTTTAATATGAGCTCACTTTCACTATCATCATATATTTGAATAAACTGAATTGACAATTTGAAAATTTGAGACAAAAGCTCAAATAATTTTACAATTAATTGCGCAAAAGTATTATGACATGTAGGTAATAAACACCTATAAGTCCATCGTGCAGAAGAACCAATTATGGTCATAATTTAATAAATAGTCCAGATATTATATGTTTAGTCCACAAATATCTTCATTAAAAATATTAATAAAATATAGGAGATTCAATTCCAACTTTAATTAGAGATAGACATTCAATAAATTTACACTTATACATGTCTCACAAACAAATCATTTACAAGTGGCATATTATGATCAATAGATAAAATCCGACAAATCATGTTATATTTTGGATGGACAAACAATTAATGCTATAATTTGAAACAAATCTAAATTAGATTTTATGACCATTATTCATCACCTCTTCAAGAGGTTGAATATAGTTGAATACAATTTAGAACCAAGAAGTCTTCCACGCTTCTGGCGTCCTTTAGATTCATTAGCATCTAATATTATATCTTTTTTACATTAATCTTTACCGAAATATTTTCAACAAATATGTAATTTTAGTAACTCTTCTGAAGTTATAAAAGATGTCTGGTAATATACGATAAACTATATCACCACAACATATATAAAAATTAATATATTAATTACTCTTTTTTTTTTTAAATTATCAATTCAACTTTTAAAAGTTTTTCATTGTACATGTCCAATTGTCCATGTTTACTTCAGGCAAACTAATATAATGAGATTTGTTTTAGGGACCTCGACCATCTCAATTGTTTTCTTGGTCACTGCCATAATTTTATCTATCAATTTGTGTAATTCATAGTTTTCATCATTTATTTTTCCATTAATAATTTTTATTTATTCATTTAAATGATCCTTCAGGGATTTCCATAAATAATATGAAATCTTTTCAATAAGATATTCTTTTTTTAAATTGAGATGTTGTCGAATGATAAATATCTTTGTCTTCTAGACAAAAAGAAATTCAAAACTTTAATTATAATTGTCCCACAATAAATCAGATGAAGTAAAATAAAATCTCAATATTGAATCAAGTAGATATACTCGTTAAGGGTAAATTAGTAATATCAGATATTTGATATAATGTTCTTAAACGTAAGAAGAAAATATTAAAGGGAGCCCAAATTACAGACGTTGATTTATCAGCTGCACAAAATTTGCTAAGGTCCTTAAACATCTGACAAACAAGTGCAGAACATGAATTCACACTAAAATTTTAATGGTTAGTAATTTTGATTTTTTGTTGGACCAAAAATTATTTTCAAGTAGGCGTTCGTAAATAGTAAAATCAAACTTTTTAATAGAGTCAATGTATGGATGATACAAATTTATACTCAATTTTCATCCTTACATCGAGTAGACCAAAAGTTTATTTAAAAAAAATTAGGCTCAAATTTGATTGAAAATTCACTCCATACATTATGCAAAAATTGAGCCAATAATATATATATATATATTGGATCTATGACCAAACAAAAATAGCAAAATTGCTTTTGCATGATGGCCTAAAAAATCATCACTTTGGCCAATATTATTATTAGCAATTTTTGTTATATAAAATATGGGCTAAATCCCATTAAAAGCCCGAAAATTTTTTATATTAAGGGCTCATTTGGTTCGTAAGATAAAAATATCTATCCGTAAAAAATATGCATATTTTTTACGAATATATATTTTTATCTTACGAACCAAATGAGCCATAAGAAAAAATTGGGACGAAACCCATTCTAATGGGCTTCAGTAGAATTTTTTTAAGGCTTAGGTTATATGCACCCACATTCATTTAAAGTACACACTTCATAATTTTATTAAATAAAAAATATGATAACTACTCTTTTGACTTTTTCTCTTAAATTGCGTACACTCACCCATTAATTATGTAACAACTTTCGAAAGTATATATATATTTTTTTGTAATATATCTTAAATAATGAACCTTTTTTTTTTCAAAAACAAAAATAAAACCCAGAAAAAATGAAAAAAAAAAAAGCAAAAAAATATTAGAAAAAGTCAAACATTTTTTATTTGAATTATAAAAAAATTTCCCCAAAAAAATAGAAAAATGTAAAAGAAAAAGCAAAAAAACAAAAATAAATAATAGATTAAAAAATTAAATATCTTTATCAAAAAACCAAACAAGATTTTCTCTGATTATTTAAAAATATATATATACTTTTTCGGAAAAAAAGAAGAAGGCATAATTAGATTAGCAATATTTTTTGAAAAATTTATAAAATTTCAATTTTTTTTAGAAAATTGTACTCTTTTCCATATAATCAAAATCAAAAAAAATTATATATTTAAATGTAAAATATAGATTGAGAGGGAAGAAGTAGAGGATGAATAAAAATTGAGGAAAAAAAAAAAACATTCATTGTTACTAGGGTCTTTCTATGGTCAGGAAGGTTTTGCCCTTCCGGACGTCAGTAAACCCCCTAAATACCGTTAGATTCATGATCTTACGTACAATATTATTTTGAAGTGATTGCACTTTGCATTAGGGCGATTGCACTATGCATAAGGCGATCGCACTGTTAAAAAAATTAATTAATATTATTAAATAAAATTAAAATTACCAAATTATCCTTTTAATTAAAATATTATTATATCTTAATATATTTTAATCAAATTAAAATTTATGTTTTCAAAAGTAATTCTTACACTCATTGGGACCGGGCCCGGCCCGGCCTGAGCCCGAGTGGCCCAACATGCCTAGCGGGCAGGGCTAAATAGGCCCGGTTCTTTTCGGGCCTGTATCCTGGGCCCACAAAAATACATGCCCAAAAAGAACCGGGCCTATTTAGCCCGGCCCGCTAGGCATGTCGGGCCACTCGGACTCAGGCCGGGTCCGGCCCGGCCGCAATGGGTGTAAGAATTAATTTTGAAAACATGATTAAAATATATTAAGATATAATAATATTTTAATTAAAATAACTTTTAAAAATTAGAAAAAAATAACTTTTAAAAAATTATAAAAGGTTATTTCAGTAATTTTTATTTTCTAATTTTTAAATTTTTTTTTTTATTAGGGCGAAACTATGTCGCCTAGGGCGATGTAATATTATTTGTCAAAATTCTATTGGTTTACTGACGTCAGGAAGGGCGAAACTCCTTTTTGACCGTAGAAAAGCCCTTGTTACTATTACCATTTCTATTTCATTTTTAAAAAAAATTTACCATTCTTACTCTCAATATCAAATCGAAATAACTTTGATGGAAGAAATTACATGAATTGAGTGGATAATATGAACTGAATTGTGGATGTGAGAAAAGAAAAAAGAAAAAGGAACGTGAGAAGACAGGAGGGGAAAAAGAACAAAAAAATAGGTTGGTGGTTTCACAGAAAAAATAAATGAATAGAAAAGAAATAGAACTTTTAGAAAAAAATAAAATTAATAATTTATAAGGTTAAAAAAGGCTGCCATTGAATTGGCCTAAACAAAATTGGCATAGTTTTAAAACTTGGCCAAGGTTATCCAGATACACTATCCTTCGTTCATCATTTCGTTTATCATTTTTTTCCAAAAAATTTTCCAGAACATAATACAAAAATTAACAAAGAGTTCAAATATTTTTACTTAAAATTGATAAAATTTTGAAAAAAAAAATGCCGAACATTCGAAGGACAGTGTATTTAAGTGGCTAGTGTCAACAACCTGGATCTTAAAACTTTTATCATTAAGGGTTTTTTTTAATTAAGGAATAGCCGAAGCCCATCATCTGGGGCTGTGATATATACAGTGAGTAGAGTAGTCAGTCAAGTAAGTGTGGGGCGTGAAAACAGGAGGGGCTGCACTTGCCTATGGACAAAGTTGTTGGCCGATCCCAAATCTCGGCGACAAAATAGGGATGAAGCCCTAGATTTTCAATCCTGGATACGGCGACGTAGAGTCAAGATCTTCCGCCGTCGGATAGTTGCTCGATTGAACCTCCGGCAGATCCATTCTCTCTTTCGGAACGGATGAAAACTCTGGTTTTGAAACGTATAGTCGCTCGATTTTGAAACGGATAGTTACGTCGTTTACTCGCCGGAGAAGAGGTAAAAAAAAAAGAGGGGGGTTTTAACTCGACGGAGTAGGTTTGAAATTTTCCGGCCGATTGGTTTTTTTAGGGCCATGGCAGAATCGAGGGTGAGTTTTTGGATACAATTTGGTTTTGCTTCGGCGATTTTGATTTTTTAATTACTAGTTTTGTTTTTATCGTTTTGATAGCCAGATTTATAACACAAATCAATAATCAATCGAACCCAAACTTTCACATGATTTTCCCGATAACAAAAACTGATTTGGTTCAGAGCACTTTATTATAGCTTCAAGGGATCTTAGGTGGCAGCCACTCTCTTCACATATAGATCGAGAAATACATAAATTCTATGCGATCAATATATAAAATCAACACAACAGAAGAAAAAAAATTTAGATATGAAGGAATGTATTATGGATTCTTGGAATGGCCGGTTTCCGATAAAAATTGTTTCAGCACGTATAAGTGAAACAGATAATCATAAATACACACAGTGCACATATATGCGTGTCATATAAATTAGAACACATATTTATATAATCATAAACATAAAAATAGCTCGAGAACTTACAAGTGATCGCTTAAAATCCAAAAAAAGACCGGCTTGATTGTGCTTTAAATTCGTTTCCGTTGATCCTAAATCCGTTATAGTCCGTTGATCAGTTTGGTCGGAACACTCGTGAGGGCAACAAAGCCAGAAGATTATAATTGATATTTAATGCGAATAGTTCTATGTACAATACACACACATATATATATATATAGAGAGAATACAATTTTATCCGACTCTAAAGCCCATTAGCGCAAAGGCATAATAGACTTATCTAATTAGTAATGTCCATAAATAATAATATATTATAACATGTACAACACATTCAATTTTATTAATTCAAAATTCATTACTAATATAAAAGTGTCGTGAGATTGTTAATCTTTTCTGGACGTGGTGTACTTCGATGGGTGCTTGTACTTGATTTTGTGTTATCTTATTTTTTTAAGTAGAGTTAATTTTGATACTGCTGAGGGTACCGAGAATATCAATAATTTTTTAAATTATCTCTAAGTTTTATGTTATACTGTTAAAAGAGAGAAATAATCTTTAATGCATATACGTGTTTCTGTCTCTGCGGCTTTGTGCCAGTATGTATGTAAACAAACTATATTGCTAAAATATGGTATATTTCCAGAATGACTTCGAATTTTGAGTATTACAATGTTGTTTTCTCCTTATACTTCTATGCATGCACTAACTTTATCCTTCTTTTACTTATTTTGCTCCAACTGCTTAATTTCTTGCAGAGTGTTTTAGTGTCTTTGATTTAAATATTATGAAATTTGTTAGAATCCATGTATGTCCTAATCATCAGATTGTGTCGTTGTTGAATAAATGGCTATCTATCATCTTTTCAAAAAGAAAAAGTTTATTTTTATGTTAATTTTGTAGTTTTGTATATTATTTTGTTGACTTGTTTGCTACCACGAGGAGTTATGAACTAATACATTTGTTGATAGGCGAACTACTAGTGAGAGATTATTGGATTAAATGACTAAGGCTAAGAAGCTCGCACGAGCTCGCCAACATGGCCCGTGCCACATCATCAACTTTGACCAAGTCAACACCATGAGTAATGGAGGAGTTCGCCCGGACCTCGCCAAGATGCATGATGACGTGTTAATAGTTGACCAGCACCAAAGGAGAGAGAGCTCGCATAGGAGCTCGCCAACTTACTATGAGAGCTTACCAAGAGCTCGCCCATATCCAAGAGATAAGGCTGAAGTCCACTACTATCACTCCATCCCAGAATAGCACAAGGCAAGGGAGCTCGCCGAGAAGCTCGCCCAAGTCCAGAGTAGAGACGATAACTATATAGGGAATCAGTAGTGAATTAGTAGGATATAGCGATGTAATAGAAGCATAGTAGTGAGTAAGAACAGGTGTTGAGGACACTTGTCAGCACCTAAGGCCAAGTAAGCCCATAAGGTGTCACCTCACAACATGCAAACCTATAAATAGGTCTCTTGTACACTCTTTCTCTCTCTAGGCTCATAATACCACAAATACTTTCTCACTCTACTCTTCACACTCTCTCTCTCTCAAACATTATCAAGAACACATTATCTCTTGATTATTGTTTGGTGGAATTCACAGATAATTACAGCCACTAAATCATCTCATTAACAAATTCCATCAACAACATTGACCTTCCATTTTTTGCTATAGTTTGGAATCATTTGATGTTGTTCTGTAACAAAAATGGATGTAATCTGATCTTCCTCTCAACTATTAATTTTTGTGATTGGCAATTATTTTTATATAGTTTTGAAGTACCGATAACGGAGTTCTTACAGGAAGTGCACTGAGACCTGGCGATTCCTCAATCCCTGAGAAAGGTAATGTAAATGAAAATGAAGAGCCCAATTTTATGAACCTAAATATAGGGAGTATATTTATGGTTAGGAAGGTCTTAGGATTTCTCTGACTGAACCATACTGCTTGCGACGACCTATTCGCAGAGGTAACCTGAATTTTTCTCTGCATTATTCCATGCAACATGTACTACTTACTATTTCTATATATTCCCTGTTTTTGCCTCATATATGATATTTCTACTACTCTATGGACTTCTTTTGGTGACAACAAAGTTTTATTTATTCAATTCTTCGATGCATGGATGAAGGATTAGTTGATGTGATGATTAGGGCTCTACTCCCCTTGTCTGCCGGATCATCATTTTCTTTGTATTTGTCTCCCAATTTATTGATTTAAACTCTTCAATTCACAATTTTCTGGAAAATGTTCATCCAATTCCCAGCTAAAATGTGGCTGAAATTTGTTTGAATTTTTAGAAGAGCAGATGATTGAAGTTCTTTGGAATTAAGTGTAAACTCTAAGTATCTAAATTATATTTTTTTTTAGGTAATTGAGGACATCCATGCTATCTGGGATTGGATTTTGATTGAAAAGCTAAGCATCTCTCACAGTGAAAGACATATGTCTTCTACTGTTCTTGATGTATTTGAGACTTTTCACAAACAAGGTAGATAACATCTCTCATAGTTTTTTGCACTTTGCTCACCATTTTACAAATTCATTAATGCATTTATTACCTTCACTCTTTTTAAAATCTTTTAAAATTAATATAAATTGCTATGGGCTAAGGGCTCTTCTAGGATGGTGTGAGCATATATTTTTTGTTATTGGAAGGACGAACCTCCAGTTATATAGAAATTGACATGCTCGTGATATGTCAACCAGAGTAGAGAGGACCCATGTAAAATGTTTTTCTCTCAGGGGATAGTGGTCGTAAATATAAATAAACTCCAAAATCTTGTACATATTATTTTTATATATTTTATGTAATACAGTAAATTCTTCTATATTGGCTACTTACAATTTACTTAGTCATGATATTTTATATTTGCTTTATGCATTGTCTCCATAAAACAAAATAATAGAAAATGGAAAAATAAAAGGAAAAGGTTGTTATATCTACTTTTGATTTTCATAACTAACCTTTAATCAAGTTTTGGCAATTATGCATGTAGTCAATATTCTTATTACATATAGTAATCTCTATGCATTAATTATGGAACTTCTGTCTATTGTACTTAGAGACTTGCATTTCAGCACAACAGTAGTTCATCAAGTAGAATCTCACATCTTCTGTTAAAAACTCTGTAATACATTAAGATGTTACTCCTTACTGATTTCACTAAGGAGCTATCATTTATAGTTGACACATGAAAATATCACAGGGGTGGTTATCTCTTTGTTTTGAATTATGTATTTCATTTCATATGTGGTACATACCACGAAAATATCTTTGGTGCGTTATTTTACTTTTTCGTACTCTCTCTTTTATTCAACCCACTACCCAGGAAGGCCTTACTACAATTATTGGAAATGGCTAATCAACATCGGTTGATGATTTTGATAATGATATTCTGGAGAAGATTGAAAGCCATATACATTTCAAAAGAATTCTATTTGATGTCTCTAATGTTGTTTTGGAAATGCCTTCATTTGTTACAGTTAAGTGTGGTTTGTGATGGTTTATATAAAATCTTAATGCTCAACTTATTTATTTGTTGTTGTGGATGTTCTTACTTTCAGTAGGTGTAAAAAGTATTTTTTAAAGTTCAGAGCCTGTGGACAAAGATCATCAGAGTGTTCAATAATGTTCATAGTGTTGCTTTTAGCTTGTTTTATTTAGATGTAGACAATTCATCTGATTTGATTGTAAAATTATATTGGAGCTCAAACTCAATCATATGAGGAACAATATTTACTTGTTATAATCAACAATTTTGCCCTTTTTTTTTTATTACAGGTATTACAGATGATGGTCTCCGAGAAACTGCATATGAAATCTTCCTTGCTGCTGCTGGAGCTTCAACGTATCTTCGTTATATGTAGTTTCTCTTTATCTACTGCTATCACAATAATGACTGAATTTCATATTTTTGATATGCATAATTAGGGGGCTTATTGTAGAGTCTGCCATTCTAGCATTCCAGGAGATTCTGGGGAAAAAAATATAGTACCGTGGAGTTCTCTGCTATTTGGGCTCATTCATAATGAGAAAAATGAAGAAACATCAACATTCTTTGCTTCAATGAGAGTCTGGATTTGATGTCCTCAACGTATTCATAGCATTGTTTGCTCAATTGTTATATCCTTCTCAACCTGTGGTCCACCACTTCATTTTGGTTAGAAATGATATTGTTTAGAAATACATATTAATTGTACGGTCCACCTATATAAAACTTTAGCTCTATATTCTAATTGATGTTTCATCTCGTCTTTTATTACATTGAATACACGACACGTCATAATTAATGATGTCATTTTTTACTTGTACTATATATTTTGGAATACAATCTGAAATGATAAGTTGCCCCATTTCTGCATTAGTGTTGTTGACTATCTTGAATAAAAAGTAAATTCGGTTGCTAATCAATTGTTTAACATTTTATAAGTTCGGTCAACAGTTGTAGGAGGTGAAATATCCCATTGGTGCTGGTAATTTGATTTATTCACGTGATTGAGTCTGATAGGTCAATTAGACATTTTACCTCCTACAGACAATTATTAAGTTTGAAAACTATTTTTAATTCGTGAAGTAACTTATATGATAAATAAATATTTTATCCAATTTATTATTTCTAGAATACAAATCATGGTTTTTAAAATACAGGAACATTTTATTTCATTCAGACAAGGTTACATTTCTGATAATCCATTGTCTGATCTATGCATGCTATGGATTGCTTTATTTCTTATTTCATGAAGGAAATAATAATGTTGGCATGAGACTTAGGTAGCTATATATGGCTTCTCTTTCTCCTCTTCATATATAGTCTTGGCTACTATAAGGGCTAAAGATTTCAGCAAACCAGTTGTTCTTCCTCCATGATCTCCATCCCATCTCTTCACAGATCTCATCAATATGGTTGATGCTAAAAGTCGAGATGCAACTTCGTTTGTAAAATCTCGTTGTTCGCCTCATGATCTCCGTCTCTTGCGTAATTTGGTCGAGCATTTTATCCACATTTGGGAGCTTGAATTGTTCATTCACCAATCGGGACAACCAGTTGCACCGTATCTCTGTTGTGTGAAGATTTGAGAAGCTCTCCATGTATCCGACGAATGCCATGTTTGGGATCATTGGATTGATTGTACCCCTGATTCATCAGATCATCCAACAAATTAATCATAAATATCCTTCAACATTATTTCACTATAGAGTTTATATTATATCCTGTAATTCAAGAATGAATATCCAATTTGGTTTTTTTTGTTCTATTTTATTAATTTTAGTACTACAGGGTCCAATATCAGCCTTTTTCGCGGGAAATTTCAAAATGGACAAAAGAATTCGGTTACATTTAGGATCAAAATTAGATATTCTAAGATTTAAATTGTTACTTTAGGAATAAAATTGAGACATAAATTGATTTAAATGTTACATGCATTGAGAATGAAAAATGATTGTAGGTACCTATAGGGGCAGTTACAAAGAGAGTCAGTTTTTTAGGTTTATTACAAAGAAGAACAAGTGTGCAATTTTTAGAATATTTGCACACTCATTTTGAGTGTGCATTTTTTTATAGTTTTTACACACTTGACTCTCTTTGCAATTTAAAGAAAAAGTGTGTCTCTCTTTGTTTTTTTCCCGTACCTGTATAAGGGCATCATCTCAGATGGAAGTTCGAGCGAACTGCGGAAGGGGTGTGGCATTATAGCTTTGAGTTTCTGTTTGCCATCAAAACCAGTTGCAAGAACCACGACGTCAGCTTCCAATTTGGTTCCATCGTCGAGCTGGACTCCTCCTTCGTAAAACGAGAACCTTGAAGCTCGTTTAATGGCGATCTTTCCTTTCTCAAGCTCCAGGAAGAAGTTTCCCGGCAAGAGCGCCGTTTGACACGATGCATAGTCTTCCTCGAAGGGGTGTTGGGGTTTTAGGCCATACTTCTCAAATGGAAGTTTCCATGTTAGATATGTCTCAATAGTCTTTGACACTGTTTTTCTCTGTAATTAATTAATTTATAGATCAATTTTTTAAGAAAAAGAATTAAAATATACACTAATTGCACGGTGTACATAAATTTTTCACGTACGATTGGGGAGAGCGCGTGGCAGAGAAGGGTGCGGACGAAACCCTGATTGGGTCGCTCGTGTAGGAATTGAGATAATCGGGTCGAATAGAACATGTAAAACGGCAAACCCCAAATTGAGTAGTGCGGAACAGTCCAATGTAGGGTTCTTACAACCATTGTGCATGTTTGGCCTTCTGGTCCTGTATAAAATCATGCATGCCAAATTGAAATTTATAATGTTTTAGTAAGAAAAAGCCCTTGAAAAAATGTGTTCAAATATATGACTATTATTCAACATTTAATTCATCAAATTGTAATTCAAAGTCCAATTCGAACGATCATATATAGACTATTTGAAGCTGATCATTAACCTAACCAAAAATGGCAAGTTGGGTTGACTACTTGATCCATAAACTAAGCTATCAAGGAATTCTTCTGAAAAAGTTAAATCATAGCTTAATAATGTTCCAAAGTACTGATTAATTTATTATCCTTAATTTATTGGTTGACATGCATGGAAGCAATAAAATACCAAGTCCAACTTATAAGAGTTAAAAATAAATAAAAAAATTTGCTTCCATGCATAATTGTCTATAGTTTAATATTTTGGCACCACATTAACATTCCTTTTCCAATTTTTATCCAAAATACTCCCTCCGTCCCAGAAGACATTGCGGTGTCTTTTGGGTTTAAGAAAAAGGTATAAAAAGTACATTTTTATGAATATTATATGTGTGTTGTGAGAGTGGAGTTTAATAAATAGTTTCCACTTTTTGATATGCAAACTTTTTGTGGGACGGACCAAAATAGAAAGTTTGCAATGTCTTTTGGGACGGAGGGAGTAGTTTTTTTTTTACTTACGTATAGGTTCAAAAAAATCACTATATTTACAAAAGGTACTGTGTAGAAAAAATATGTATTTCTATGCAAAAAAAAAAGTGCTTATGTGCAAATATTTTGAATTTATTTATAGATATAGTAACTTTCTTAAATCATCCTTTTTTTTCTTTTCAAAATGATATGTTTTACGTCAATGTCCAATTTTTGGTTCCATAACTCGTTTATTGTCCAATTAATATATCACATTGGACAATTAAGTTTCTAAATACGGGAACTTAATCAATAATATATAGTTAAAATTTTGGGGATTAGAATTCAAGAGTAGACAATTAAGGAAATATATTAATTAATTCCTATGAACAATTAATATATATGCATTAGATTATAAATTAATTATACCTTGATTAGCATGAACACATTCAATAGCCAAGTCAATTGCGGATTTCTTATAACCTAATACCACAACTTTCTTGCCTTTGAGCAACTCAACTGATTCCTCCTCGTCGAGTTTGCAGTAGTCCAAACAGTGCATAACTTTTCCCGCAAATATTTCAGGCCCTTCGTTTTGCATGAATTTTGGAATCGCCGGAATGTCGCCGTATTTTCCGGTGCACATCACCACAAACTCGAAAGAATACCACTATATATATATATATATGCAAGGAAAAAATAAATATAGTCAGCAAATAAATATGGCAATAATCAAACCAATTGATAAATGATAAAACCTTATATACAAATTTCTATTGTATAAATATTTATTTTTGAAAAATTCGTGGGGTTGGATTTGAGTATTTTTTTTCAAAATTCGCGCAACTTGTAATTTCGATTTTTTTTGCTCTCAGGTATGTTACAATTTGGGCAAATGCATATTACTTTATGGCAAAATGTGTGTTACAATCAAACTAAATGTTGTTTTCTACACATATTTATTTGTTTTTATAGAAATGAATATTTTTCATACAATGTAACACATGTATATGTTACATTTTATGTGTAACACATATTTGTTGTAAACAAATTATACATTTTATCCTACAGTAATACATGTTTGTTAATATAATAACACAAATTGAGGAACAAATATGTGTTACAATTATAATAAATATGTATTACTGTAAATCTGTGTTACTGCAAATATGTGATACATTTAGATTAAATGTGTGTTACAATTAACATAAATGTGTGTTACTGCAAATGTATGTTACAATTAGAGTAAATGTGTGTTACTGCAAATGTATGTTACAGCTAGAATAAATGTGTGTTACTGCAAGATCAAATATGTATTACTATATATACAAACATTTATTTATCCTTAGAAAGTATATATTGTATTTTATATAACATATTTAAGTCATTAAATGATGTATTAGTACATGAACAACATATCATTAACATAAATCAACAAAGAAAATAAAAAATAAATTAAATGACACATATTTATTCTTGCAAAAATACATATTTTTCTTATAATTACTTGAAAAGTAAAAAAAATTAATTTTTTAAGAATTAGTAACACAGATTTTGCCTAATAGTACCACACATTTACCCAAATTGTAACATACTTGGTAGCAAAAAAAACCTAAAATTACAAGTTACACAAATTTTTCAAAAATTGATATTTCTACGGCAGAAATTTCTACACAAGTGTTGCTCTTGATAAATTGCTAAACTGAAAATTCTATGAATTTTTTTGGGAAATTAAGTCAAATTAAAATTTAACTTTATTTTCCTAATTTTTTAATCCATTATTTTCAAATCATTAATATATGTCATAAGATGTGTGTACATATGGTGCCGTAATTTTTAAATAAACACTTATTATATAATCGTTGAAATTCAGGAATTGTTTCACCCACCATTTAATTTGATATACAACACATTTATATGCATACAACATTAATTTACTATATAAAAATATGAATATTTACGTGTACAACTATACATTCAACTCAAATCTACTATATATATATTTCTCTAACTAAAAGTGGTCAAATAGCTAAGAAATGCACACCTTTTCCCCGGAAAATTCATGGCAATATTAAAGAAAATAAAAAATTTTAAATTGAGAAAAAAAACAACCTCGATATTTTCCGATTGGGCGGCCCGAACTCCGACCTCCCACACGGGGCGGCCGGGGAGGAGGCTACCGTATTCGCCGGAAACTTCACCATCTCCGATGAATTGAAGCTCCACCACCTTGGAATTGAACTTCACGAATTTCAGGACATCAAAGAAAGTAGCGTAAGAATGCAAATAATCCAATATCTCTTGGTAGGAAGGGAAATTCATGTTGTGCCTTTCGGCCCAAGGAAAATCCGAGAACTCGTAGTCGCAAGGAGGGGTTTGGAGCTTCGTAGATCTGTACGAACAGTGCTTCCAAACCCCTCCAATCGAGCCGGTGGCTTCAAACACCAACGGCTCGTATTTCGCCAGCTGCTTAGCGGCAGCTATGCCGCTAATGCCGCCGCCGATGATGCCGACTTTCCGGGATTGAATAGCCATATGTGTTTATGTAGTTTGTTTTGTATGTATGTGAAGGTTTTTGTTTGAGTTGATGACGTTTTGGAGGAGGGTAATTTCATGTATTTATAGGGAATTTGAAATTTTTCCGACAGTCTCATATAAAATTTTGCCGACATTCCGACGGTCTCATACAATTTTTTTTTTTTATCGGTAAATGTTACTCCCTCCGTCCTAGAGGAACTTGCAAGTTTGCAGACCTAAAAAATTAAACCCTTTTATAAATTTCACCCTTACAATATCTAAATATTTATACAAAATGTCATTACTTTTTCTCTTTTTGGGCCCACATTACAATCAATCCAACTAACTTTTTCACTTTTTACATAAAATTTTACCAAATTAACCCTTAAAACACTACTTTTGTTTTACTTTATTCTACTTTTTCTTAATTTGTGTGTCCCTCCTCCCTTGCAAATTACTCTGGGACGGAGGGAGTAGTTGTTAGTAGTTAGGTTAGTTCACCAAGTCTCCTTACACTCCACATCTCCAAGTCCAACCTTATATCTCCCTCCTAATTCGTTCCCAGAGGGAATCGAACCAGATCACTCACTTAAGTGAGGAACCTGGTGGCCATGTGGGCTAACCCACCTGGTTAACACTTACACCTATTAAAGTGACAATAAACCATGCTTAATTTATATTTTATTTATTTGTCTCATATCATTTGACGGTTTCACATAGTACTAGTTCAAAAATTTATTACACATTAATTTGCAAGAAAGAGATGAACCCGTCCCTTATGGTACATTTGCAAAAAAGTGACGAACCGTCCCTTGTTGCTCCTTATTAAGCTATTGTCCACTCGTATATATCATGATACATACAACTATCTTTTACAATTAACATTTAGGAAACATAATTAATTGAATTTTCTACATCAACCAGTTATTGCTAATGAAATTTGTTGACAAAAGGTTAGGCAAAAATTAAAGTACATTTGCATGTACATTTTCAAAAATGATGAATTCGTAATAGTTTCTTTTGGTATATATTACGTGCATATATATGATGATACATGCATCTAATTTTATTGAGAAAAAGATTAGACAAAAAAACTATATTACATTCATCCTAGCTATTACATAATATGCACTTGGAATTGTTGTATAATAGTAGCAAATAAAGAAAAATAGCTTTTTTCAACAATTTTCACTATTGCAGTAACTTTTTTTTCTTGTAGTGTAATGCACAAAATTTCATTAGCAATAAATGATTGAGATAGAAAATTCAATGTATTATGTTTTATAACTTTAATTTTCAGGGCTGCAGATGCATGTATCATCATATGTATGTATGTATGTATCACCAAAAGAAGCGATCCATGTTCATCACTTTTGAAAATACACATGTCTACCCTTAATTTTTTTCAAAATTTAATCTATATATGTGTTAAATTCTAATTAATATGGATATTGTCACCTATCCAATTGGGTTGAAATTAAAGATCAATTTTTGCACGTGGCATGGTCTCGATTCCTATCAGTTAAAAAGTTTTCTTCATTTGAATATATAATAGAGAAAAATATGGAATTCTTAATTATTAAATTTTTTTGAGAATACTGTCTAACTTTTGAATCACTTGGGATGAAAATTAAGAAAAAGTAACTTTTTTAGTAAAATAGTTACATATGAGTAAATATATGTATATTTTTCTAAATGTAATGCAAATTAATATATTATTCCTTTTATCCCAGAAGATATTAAGGTGTCTTTTGAGCATGTATTTTAAAAAATTATACAATATATATATATTTATGAATATTATATATGTGTATGATAATGGTGTTTAAAAAATAATTTCCACTTTTGGATATGTAACTTTTTGTGTGATAGACGAAATAGAAAGTATGCAATGTCTTCTGGAACGGAGGAAATATATTTGTAAATGTTCATATTTTTTAGATTAATTATATTGTTGATATTGTTAAATGTACGTATATATACTCATATTATGAGATTGATTCAACTTATTTTAGTTATGAAGTATGTTCATAGAACTCCTTTATGGTTAGAAAATATTGTGTGGTATACTCTCGTGGTTTCCTAAATAAAGTGAATTCTCCCTTTTACTTTTTCTTTTTAAAAAAAAGAGTTAATGATTTTCTCCATTTCTCATTATCGCTTTTCTAGTATAGTCTTAAGATTTTAGTACTTGGTAAAATAAAATATGAAAAATAGAGAAAAGAGATATAATTGGAGAAAACCGGCTACCTATTATTTATTAAAGATAAAAATATTTATGCATCCATTTTTAATATAGTTTATAAAATATTGTTCATATAAATAAAAATATGAGTTTAGATTTTGATTCATATAAATAATGTCGGCCTCCTCATCTCCATTTCCCCCTCATCCATTTCTGTTGATAATGACTTTTTCTCAAACCTATTTTTTTTTTGTTCAAATTCTTGGTAATCAGTATCCGGCAGAAGTATACTGTTGATAGAATTTACTAATGTTGTTTTTATGTGGCTACTATAACATACAATTTTACCAAACAATAATCTAAGAATATTTGTTCTTAGATGGATAATATAGAGAGAGAAAGTGAGAGTTTAGAGAGAGAAAGTAATTGTTGTATTATGGTTAACTTCCGAAGAGAATGATACAAGAGAGACATATTTATAGGTGTGCAAGTGTGAGGTGACACCTTACGAGCCTATTTGGCTTTAGGTGTTGACGAGGGTTCTCGACCCTCGTCTTGGTCCCTCACCATGCTACCTATACAATGTTTTTTCTACTACATATCTATTCGCTCTACATATACACGTCGCCAGTGCCCTGATCCCGGGCGAGCTTCTATGGCGAGCTTCCAAGCCTTGCGTGATTGCGGAGCAGTGTAGAGGTGGACTCTAGCTTGGTCTCTTTGATTATAGGCGAGCTTCTTGCCGACCTTCTCTCTCGGGCATGGTTAGTTACCTGGGCGAGCTTCCCTTCGTCTGGGCGAGCTTCCCCATGTTGACTAGCTTCTCAGCCTTCATGCCGGAGAGCTCCTCAGTCTTGGTTATTTATCCTTGTAATCCTTCATTAGTTGTTCGCTTCAGTTCGCCTATCAACATATACCATGAATCCGATTTATCCCAAACCGATCGAGGTTCTAACTTCTCTGTAACAGTAAAAACATTTAAATCTCCCAAAAGAAACAGCCTCCCATCTTTCTATGTTTTTAAATAATACTCCCTCCATCCCTCAGAAATTTGCATACTTTCCTTATTTGGACGTCCCACACAAATTTGCACACTATTAAAAAAAGAAGCATTGATTTGTGTGCACACTCACAAACTTATACACATATTTACACACACTACTTTATATATAAAACACATTTTTTATAAAAAAATGTGCCGTCCCGTATGGTGCAAATTCATACGGGACTGAGGTAGTACATGGTACTCCCTCCGTCCCAGAGGTGTTTTCACCTCTGGGATGACACAACTTTTAAGAAAAAGTAGAGTGTTGTGTAAAGTTATATTATTAAAATAATGAGATTAGTTGGATTGTGAGAATAAAGTTAAAGTAATAGTTTCCATTTATATGGTGTGAAAACAATTGTGGGACGGACGAAAAATGAAAGTGTGAAAACAATTATGGGACGGAGGGAGTATTACTTTATCTTATGAGAGTAAATAATAGGGTGATTTACGTATTGTTTCAAAAAAGTGATTATATTTATAAATTGATTCACGATATTTGTACATAAGTGTAATTTTTTCCTGCACAGAAGTATTTTTTTTCTGCACATAATCAATTTGTAATTTTTATCAATTTTGGAGTTATTTTATAATTTTTCCTAAATAATAGTATAATACATTATGAATGCGTATGAACAACTACTTGCGATTAGTGAAATATATGATGAATTGCATGACACCTTGAATTAATTTGCAAGATACAACTTGCCCCTACATGCAAATTTAATAATTATTATGTTGATTCTTCTAAGCCAAATTTGAAATTTTTTAATTAATTATTAATAAATACATGATATTACTTTATCTTATTTGAGTAAATAATACATGAGAATGATTTGCTCCTTTATTGATAGCAATATTTTAATAGACTAAAATTTCTATGCATGTACTCAACTTGCTAACATGTTAGTAAATGTGTATCTTGCTTATTTGTATAGTGAAGTTGCTCTTGCATGTTTATGCCATCTTAAATTGGTTTTAAGAAAGAGTGAACAATTGAAAAAAGATTAGTATAAAAATTACTTAATTTCATACATTTTTTATTGTGTGTTATTATATAGAAAATTGATAATTTATTAAAGCGAGCACATGCCTATTTTATTTTAGTTAATTAAATTTAGTCGGACTATAAATTAAATTGTTTGAAGTATTTTTTAGTCCAATTGAAGTATTGCAATCGATTTAATTAATTGAGACTCTAAGTAGTTATTAATATTTTTAGCCCATTTGTTCAATTAAAATTTAGGCCCAAAAGTTGTTTGTTTAATATCAGCCCAAAGTAACATTTGAAGCTCAAGAAAATAAAAGCATATTTTGGCAAACTTAAGTGGCTTTGACCGAAAAGAAAGAAAGAGAACTGACAGCTGTAAACTTTGACTGAGAATGTGGGAAGGGGAAGAAAAGCAATGTCGTTATTTGTTAAACTTAAAGGTGATATAAATTTATTTTATAAAATATTATTTTTAAGTATTTATCTATACTATATTGTGGCTTATGTTTGTAAAACATTTTTAGATGGATTTATCCTCCGTACTTTTTGTTCCTGCAGTTTTCCCCACTTGACCCAACCTTCAACAAGTCTCTCCGTATCCTCTACGGTTTCAAATCCTCCCCCAAAATCTACACTCCCCATGTTTCCTTCCTATTCATCTTCCATTTCGCCCATACCCCTTCAACAGACAGACAGATCGATGGTCTACCTCTCTAGACGGAGTGTCTGTCATTGCAGATGACGGATCGACTACAGATTATACCTCTACCCCAAAAACAATTACCATGTTTTTCAACGTCTTTTTAATCTCCGATTATCTCCTCATGAAATTCCACATGGTGATGAGTGATCTAACAATTTCGTGATATTAACCCCAATTCTCTTTCTTGATTATTTGGCCCCTTTCATTCTGCAGTTGCAATTGGGTCCTCGCCTCGCTCATTCTTCAATAAAGTGGGCAAGAAAATCAGTCCCAATTTCGCCACTATTTCCACCCTTATATTCTGCGTCTAAATTCAAACCCCCTATCTCATCATCATTGAGTTGCAGTTAATGTAGTGCGAGAAATGACGATTCAGATGATGAACACCTTACCATTTCTTGCGCCCTTGGTGTGCTGGGACCGGACCCTCAATGCTCATCTGCACAATTGAAGGCTGCTTTTCGGATCAAGGTTATCATTTCATCAACCCCCTTTTCCTTTCCGAAAATTCTTCTTGATTATATTGTTGTTGAGATCTGAAAAGTGTTATATCAGGCCGATCCTAAGAATTATAGAGCATGACTTGAGTGTTTAAAATTAAAATTAGGCCCATATTGTAATTTTTCAGGATTGTGTATATTGAGTACGTGAGTTTAACATTTTGTCCCACTTTACAGTTGCAGGCCCCTGGTTATGGTTTTTCAGGTTTATGGAAATGGTACACAATAATTATTTACTTGTAATCATCATCATCATCATCATCATTTACAGTGAGTTGTAGTTACAGTAGTGCAAGAAATGGCGATTAAATGATGAACACACCACCGTTTCTTGGGCCTTTGGTGTGTTGGGACTGGACCCTCCATGCTCATCTGCACAATTGAAGATTGTTTTTGGACCAAGGTTATTATTTCATCAACCCCTTTTTCCCTTTCTGAAAGTTCTTCTTGATTATGTTCTTGTTGTGATCTGAAAAGTGTTGTACCAGGGTGATCCTAAGAATTATAGAGCATGAGTAGAGTGTTTAAATTTAAAATTAGGCTCATGTTATAATTGAGTATGTGAGTTTAAAATTTGGTTCCTCTTTACAGATGCAGGCCCCTGGTTATGGTTTTTCAGGATTGTGGAAATTGTACACAATGATTATTTAGTTGTACATATATTGTATCTGTTTAATTCTCCACTAACTGCAGTAGTCATATTAGTCTGATGGTAATCATATTATAGCTTATGCATTATTGCTCTTGAGACTTGCTTTAGAGGCGTAGAAAGAGTTTCTTTATGTTGTTAGGTTCTGTGACTGATGTATGCCATATTTCATCTGCCATTTGTTTATAAATCCTTTCTGCGAGGTGATATGAGTCCCATAGCACAAACTGTCTTGGGTTTTTACAAATCTTGAAATCTTTAACCAACCTCTTTCCTCCACAGCTAAATATCCTGTTGAAGTGCCCTATTCCATGGCATGCATTTTTCCCTTCCCTGAAACCTGCAAGATCCAGTTTCCTACATGTATACTTGGGCTAATATACAACTTCTCAACAACCCCATGTATTAAACTTGCACAGTCAAGATCTCTTGCCAAGGTAAGTATCTGTTTGGTTCACACTCGAAATATGGAGGGTAGATCATCTAATAAAAGGCAGCGTCTTACTTATAGTCCTACCAAGATGGCTGCCATAGAGGTATATGTTATTTATTTTGACTTGGTCTAATGTCAAAATATTACATAATCGTGGTCATTGATTTAGCTGTGTTGTAGGTGAGAGCTATGGAGTGTATCCGGCAATGGCTTCTTATATATGGGAAAGCCCTCTTTTTGGTCCAACTTCTTTCTCAACATGTTGTGGCACGCTTGATTCAAAGTTTTGATGTGAGTACTAGACAAGCTATAGACCAGCTTAAATTGCACCACATAGTCTGCACATACATAAGATGCCAATTAGTCATGTTTCTTGCAAGTCGAATTTGAGATCTTGACCATTAAATCTTCTTATGCAGATTTGGAATACAGGGATCCAAATTGGTGGAACTTTTGCAAAATGCTGGACGTTATCCTGCAGCTGAGCCGCTGAGGTTTGAATCCTTTTATACTGTTGACTAAATTCAGATAAACTGAAGTTTAATTCTTATTAAAATTATAGCAGTGATTTCTAATGCTTTTAAGATCATTTTGGTCTTTCTTTTTTTAGTCTAATTTCTGATAGATGAAGTAGAATATTATTTTCCATTAATACTCAACTACCACAATGCCCAAGACAGTCAGTACTCGGAATTTCTCCAGATTTGTACCTTTTGTAGTATTTTGATATATTTCTGTTGATATGCTTTATTCGTTGTGTGATTGCATGTGAGTGGTTTTGTTGTGCATTTGATGCATCAATCAATTTATGATTTTGTGTCTTTGTGGTGATGTCTTTCTTGTAGTTGACTGGAACTTTGCACTTGATAATTATATAAAAGAAAAAAAAAGATATCAACAGATATGATCTTAAAGACTCCATTTACTCTTTTAATACTACCTCCGTCCCAGGAAAGTTTGCGGTACTTTCCTGGACACAAGTTTTAAGAAAAAGTGTAATGAGTAGAATGTGTATGATGGAGATTGTGAGGTAAAGATTTTAAAGGTGGAGATTTAAAGGAATATTTCCATTTTGGGAGTATGCAAACTTTTGTGGGACAAACTAAAAAGGAAAGTATGCAAATTTTTGTGGGACGGAGGTAGTATATAACTATGTGTATGTATAAGTGGAAGGGAAAAGACGTGTGATCTCATCGTGTATCTTTTTATACAAATAGATTGACTATATATGTGCATTCTTCGCACCAATATTCCTTCTTATGTCTTCCTTTTTGTGTCTGCCATTTGTATAGAGGTATATTGTTTCTGGGCTTTTCTGGGATAATGAGATTTTCCTGAAAATGACAAAAATGAAGTCTTCTCAAGATTAAGAAGAATGGGAATGGGTGAAGGAGGGGATGATTCTCCAGCTTGTGCTTATTTTCATGAAGTTCATGTTCTAGCTGTGGATAACAGTCTTGTTGATAAGAAAAGTCATTGAGAGATTCCTTAAAATCACTGCTTGCAAAGGTAAGAATTGCATTCTTGATTTTTTAGAGGATTTTTTCTAAATTAAAGCTATGTTTGTGTGTGTTGCAGGATTTTTTTATTAGATAGACCTTTAAAAGGCTTTCAGGCCTGGCCTATTTGCTAAAAAGGTCCAGGCCGAGCCTACTAAAAAGTCTTTCATAGATAACAGGCCAGGCTCAGGCCCATTAATAGTGAACCAGGCCCAGGCTTTTTTGTGAGAAGTCTAGCCTGGCCTGGCCTATTCCCACCCCTACATATAAGTATAACTACCTTTCACAATTAACATTTAGGCAACATAATTAATTGAATTTTCTACATCAATCATTTATTGCTAATGAAATTTTGTAATTAATTGAATTTTCTACATCAATCATTTATTGCTAATGAAATTTTGTTAATAAAAGATTAGACAAAATATTGTGGTACATTTGCATGTGCATTTTCAAAAGTAATGAAACCCATAATCGTTTCTTTTGATGATACATATATACATATATATATATATGATGATACATGCATCTAATTTTGTAGATAAGAGATTAGGCAAAAAAAATTATGGTACGTTTGCATATGTATTTTCAAAAATGATGAATCCGTAGTCATTCCTTTTGGTGATACATGCATATATATGATCATACATGCATTTAATTTTGTTGATAAAATATTAAATAAAAAATTATGGTACATTTGCATGTGCATTTTCAAAAGTGATACAACCCGTAATTATTCCTTTTAGTGATACATGCATCTAATTTTGAAGCTTCTTGAAATTAGTTATTTGGCATTTTCAAAATTAGTTATTAGGCATTTTCAAAGTTAGTTATTTGGCATTTTCAAGAAGCTAAGGATGAAAGTAATTTTCAAAATTAGTTATTAACCATAGTTATTTCAGGATGATGATGATGATGGCGCCAATGCTTTCAATATAGCAGCTGTTATTGCAAAGATGATTTGTGAAAATTTGGAGTGGATGCTGCTTATTAAATATCCTAATGTTGCAATTGATGTCAAAAATATAAAAAAACAAAAATACTTACCATTCATTAGTAAAAAAATATTGAATGCACATTCTCAATACGTTAAGCTTCAATAACGTGTTCGCACGTGTAGATCAACTAGTTAGTTAAAATGTTTCCTTTACATTAATATATTACTCCTTCTATTTCAAAAGGCATTGCAGTATATTTTGGGCACATATTTTAAGAAAAATGTATAATAGTATAATTTTATGAATATTATATTTGTATTATGAGAGTAGTGTTTAAAAATAACTTCTATTTTTAAATATGTCAACTTTTTATGGGACAGACGAAAATAGGAAGTACAATGTCTTGGAACGGAGAGAATATATTTGCTAATGTTCATATTTTTAAGATTAATATATATTGTTCATATTATCAACTATTTAGTACGTATACTCATATTATGAGATTGATTCAATTTATTTCAGTTATGAAGTATGTTCATAAAACTCCTTTATGGTTAGAAAATATTGTGTGGTATCCCCTCATAGTTTAAATATTGCACAAAAAATTCTCGTGGTTTACTAAATAAAGTGAATTCTCCCTTCTTCTTTTTTTCAAAAAAGAGTTAATGATTTTCTCTATTTTTTATTGGATTAGTCTTGTATGCACCAGTTACACGGTGCAACTCAAGTTTATTTTTTGAAAGTTAAACAAAATACTACTGAAAAGTTACACATGTTATTACTGAAAAGTTAAACTATGAAAAATACATTTTTCAGTAATAACATGTGTAACTTTTCAATAGTATTTTGTTTAACTTTTAAAAAATGAACTTGAATTGCATCGTGTAACTGGTGCACAAGAGACTTACTCTTTTTTATTATCTCTTTTTTTAGTATTGTCTTAACATTCTAGTACTTGGAAAATTAAAATATGAAAAATAGAAAGAAAAAAAATCGTCAACTTATTTTTCAAGAATGGGAGAATTCGCTTAATTTAGAAATCACAAAGGGGTTCTGTGTGTCATTTCTAAACCATAGGGGACACCACGCAATATTTTCAAACCACATATGTATTTCGTGCAATTAACACATTCAAAGTGTCTTCCTCACCAAAAAATAAATAATAAAAAATCAAAACAATGTATGGTTGTCTATCAAATTATGTGGTCTACTGAAAGATAATTGTTTGAAAATATTGATCCTCATAATAAATTATATCCAATAAGTCGTACGTAGAACGCAATTTATGTAAAAAGTAAAAATAAAAATTTTATTTATACTGTATTTATCCTATGATTTCAGGCCACCCTATAAATTAATCCTGGCTCCGCACTTAAACGGTTCATAACTGTTTTCTAATATGTGCTTATAATTGTTTTGAACCACTGTGTTTAGGTAAAAATATATTGTTGTAGCATTTAATTTTCCTTATTCGCTACTAAATAAACAGATTATAATTGTTGTCTAAAATCTATTATTACAATAATTGTAATTGTTAAGTAAAAATATGTTGTTGTGGCTTGTGATTTTCCTTATTTACTATTATATAAACTTTTTATAACCCTTGTTTAAATTCTATTATTATAACAGTTTTTTACTGTCGCCTATATTAAAAAAATACGTTGCTACAATATTTATTTTCTTAAGTAGGGTTGTTGATAATTTTTTATAACGAGATAATTATGTGACTAATTCATGAAAATTATCAAGCAAAATATGTGCATAATTAGGCTTGTAACTTTTGTGATTAAGTGGTGAAAAAATTTGAGCATAATGATGCTGCGTTTGTGAATTTCCTCTACTTTATTAATAATCATGGTTATAAATAATTTATAGAGAATAATAAGCTTGGGGTGGCATTAACTATATCATCCTCGTT
The DNA here is from genome assembly GCA_026898435.1 of Prunella vulgaris. Taxonomy (NCBI): domain Eukaryota; kingdom Viridiplantae; phylum Streptophyta; class Magnoliopsida; order Lamiales; family Lamiaceae; genus Prunella; species Prunella vulgaris. The sequence continues at coordinate 1,324,733 of JAPKLY010000026.1, forward strand.
ACAATTAGGACAAGTGTCCTTAAAGATAAACATGTTTAATTTTTTCTAATTCCTAAATAACCCAAAATGAATAAGTTGCTCGTTTGGGCATTTTTGATGATTCGTGATCAACTTAGCCGTCAATTGTGCACTTATTCTTCACATTTGTAATAGTGGCGAGCAGCTCTTTGAATTTGCATGGTGACGAGCAACAAATATAAAAGTTACGATATCATAACTTATATTTTTATAGCTTATAAAATATAATGAGCTTATTTTAAAATCTTACAAACTGTCACATATTTTATTTTACCAAACACTCTAAAACATCTTGTAAACTCTTAAACAACTTATAAGATGTTTTAAAGAGCGCCAAACACCCCCTTAGACCACACAACAACTCATACTTGCAGCAACTCATACCTAAGTCAAGAACATATATTCTCTAATTTTTCTTCAGATTTTTTCACAGGATTTTTCATGTGCAAAAATTTCTAAATTTAGTGCTAATGTGAATTTTTTTCTAAATTTAGTGCTAGTTAAATTTGAAGAGGCAATATGTCACGGAAGGCGAACAGTGAGGCAGATTGTCATGCTAATTTTATTTTGTCTTAGTTGACCCCTATACTTGGCTGAAAGACAAAATTCCTTCTTGGCTCGATCGTATTCGTATAGCTCATTCTTCTTGATCGACAAAATACGGTTCTAGTCAAAAGAAAAAGGAAAGAATAGCAAGATTTGCAACGACCCAGTATGTTCATGATGAGAATGGCATATAGAATGTATATTACATGGTGTATAAAACAACTGAATGCAACATATGTAGTTCACCTTTTACTGAAAGAAATGAGTTTATTGCGAAGTTAATAAAGTACTAAGAAATTCTGATTATATGGAAACTGAAATTGCTCAATAGTCATCTTACTGCATCTTGGGCATGGCAGCAAGCCTGGTGTACATCCTGGCCATCGACTGGTAACCTCTTATATCACCCGAACGAAGAAGGTTGCCTTTGCACCCAAATAAAATGGAAACATCTTTTTTCAGTCAAAACAATCAATGCAAAAGAACATATAAAATCGTACCTAAACAAAGAAATCACATAATGCCACCAGAGACAAGAATTTAGTTATTTCTTCAAGAGATAGTTTTTACATGAGTACATCTATGCAAATGTCAAACACCATAATCAACATTTGCTCAACCCACAACCGTAATTCCATTTCTTTTTTAATGATCTCTTAGTACTTAGACAGCATGCTAAAATTTCATATAGAACCGCCAGCCCTTTCCTACCCGTCGCTCAAACTCATAAAGAGAGAACAAAGCAGAGGAAGGTATAAATTAAATGGGAGAAAAGAAAGCAAAATATTTCAGTTTATAGACTTTATTAACTAAGAGAAAGTAGGGGTTTCAATGCAAACAACATAAAGAGGGGGAAATCACTTCTTCTCTAAGTGATTCTCCCCCACGTTTTAGTGTTTGCAAACACACTCAAACTATAGTCAACTAAAGAGGATATTAGCGTTGCTAATAAACAAGAGATAAAGCTATAGTTCCAAGCAAAAAATCAAATGAAGCTGGCCTTTCAACGGATTGAGAAAAGAACCACAAAAAAAAAAAAAAAAAATACATACCTGAATCACAATTTAGTGGGCTATCAGGCTCTGGATGAGCCATCAATGCAATTATAGCCCTACAAACTGACTGCAGTGTCCAAGCCGGGCTCCAAGCATTTTTCAAGATATCGAGACAAATTTCACCAGTCTGAAAAAAAAAAAACGAAAACCATGGATACAATAAATAATATAATCAGGCAAATTGTAGAGTACCTCATTAAGTGCATTACAGGAATGTGAGCTCTGAACTAATATAAATTTATATGTACTGGAAGGAACAAGGATAATTACATGCTATAAAGCCATCACTATCACAAAATATGTCAGGAAAAGCTAAAGCAACACTTCTCAAACGAATATGAAAACAGATCCTGTTCACAAATGTTAATCTTGGCAGCATGTTAAATGAGACCAAGTCTTAAGTTTTGGCTTTCTAGCATTATTATTCAATGCACAGATAATGATACTAATCGAATACTTATATTCACTCATAACAGCAAATAAATAGTAATCGGCTGAAAATAATTATACATTGAGCAAAAAACCAAATATTAGATCATCTTAGTCAAAACGCAGAATTCTGTAAATAACACACAAGATTTAACCATATCCAAATTCTGTTCAGCAGTTCCACAGGAAAGAATAAGATGGCTAGAAAAGGATAGTCGAGTACGAACATGACAAGTAGAAAAAACAAAAATTCTAAAGGTGCATAACTTCAAGAAGACTAAAATTGAGCCAAAGTAGGTACATCATTCACTCCCCTTTAGCAATCCCACACATAGATATAAAACACTTTAGATATTCATGAAAACATTCGTAGAAAACAAATAATACAACAGAAACCACAAAGTGTTTCATTTTTAGCTCTGCTCAGTGTTTATATGAGGCCGAAGAAAGAAGAACTCCCGATTCCTCAACCAAAAAGTGTGATCCAAGTCGACATTATTACCTTGAAGTGTACATTTGGATGGAAAATTTTGGTTAAAAATCGAACTTGAGGAGGCTGCAAAGGATACTGCTCAGGTACGGAAAAAGCAAGCTGGAAAACTCCACCTTCATAAGGAGTTTCTGAAGGCCCCTATATACACCATAAAATTCAAACAACTAACTAAAATCAACAAAATTCCAATTAACGCATGATTTTTTATTTTTTTTGTAAAAACAAGAACAATTGACCTACTTTGATAAGAGCTGTCCATTTAAATATGTTTTGATCATCACAAACCATTTGAATATCAGGATCAGCTACTTTCTCTCTCTGCACTTCTTTGTATTCCTTAAAGAGTCTCGCTCTAGATGCCTAAATCCGAAACACGCGATCAATTTCAGAAACCAAGGCATGAAAATATTTTGTTATAATTCAAAAAATCAGGAAATTACCTGCATTTTCTGCACTGATAATTGATTATAGTTTCAAATTTCACCACAATGCTCGACTAAGAACCGGATCAATTCAACAATACCTAAAATTAATCAGCAATTAAATCCAATAAATCCACCGACCTAGGGGTATCGAAGAACTGCAGGCAAAGCCCAATCATTATCTGCGGTTATTTCTAAAAACGAACAATCAGAGACGCAAATTTTGAAACCATATCACGATTACTGAAAAAAAGACAGAAAAATGAAGGGAAAAAGTCATATTACCCACAGATTAGATAATTACAGACGATCAATAGATGGGATTATGGAAAAACACTCACCGTTAATCAGTTCTGAAGTTTCTTCGACAAAAAGAAGAAAGCGATGAGAAGAGAAATTGGAATTGAATTTAAGTGCTGTGCATCTGTGTGCAAAATTACCAAAAAAACCCTAACCAAATTGATAAAATTCGAACTATTCGATTCTATTTTAAAAAATCCAGATTCCGTTTTTGGTTCTCAAATTTTATTTCGGTCTTCGATTCTGAAAAACTAATCGTACCCCAAATTTCTCTACACATACCCCCAATTATTAAATATATTTAATTTAAAATAAAATTTTAATTTAAATTACTAAACATATCTCATATTTTATTAATATATTTTTTTTAAATTTTTGACCTATTCTTCTTCTCTCTATCATAATTGCTATATTCATGGAGTTCAATCATCTTCGAAACTATTCTACAGTTCTACGATTAATTCAATCTCATTTTTATTCTTTGTTAACATCAAACTAATCTAAATTATATATTTTTATTATTTATTGATGAAATATTACTATACACAATAAATAATTAAAAGGGCATATGCCTATTGTTGAAGAGCGCCGCGGAAGGGGTGACGTGGAAGAGGATGAGCCGCTGTATTTTTCACGACGATACAGAAAGGTTGGAAGTTATGGAATTTTGGATGGGAAAAATGGTGATTTTCAGATGAAAAAAAGAAAAGCTCCGGTGAGATCTGAAGAAGCATGGAGAAGAAGACATGGCTTTCGTCTAGTGAATTCTTTCAAAATTTTATTCGGTTGCAACAGATAAAATGACAACGCAAAGTTTTAGTTCTCATTTATTAAAAATGGCGACGCACTGTGAATCATTAACATGACTTAGAGAGATTTAATATTTTAAATTAATTTTTTATTTTAAATAATAATTTGAATATATTTAGAGGAATTTGGGGTATGAATAGTCGCACCCAAAAAGTAAATGGAACGAAAAATTTAAATTTATTTTTAAATAATATATATTTATCACAAATATAGTATATTATATACTAAATTCGGTATTATTTTCTGCAATTCCTATGGTCGCACACATTTAAATTATATGCTATAAATTTTTATTACACTAAAAAAATAAAAAACATAATATGTGTAAGTATAATATAGGAAAACTTGGAATGTTACAAAATGATTCATAAAATTGAAACTAATTATAAATTGGTTATGTGCAGAAAAAAAATGTACTTCTATGCAAGAAAAAATATACTCTTGTGCAAATATTGTGAATCAATTTATAAATATAGTCATTTTTCTTATGTAAATGCACCTATAATATATTGTATCTCTATGGATTATTGGTATTAAACTATATTTAATGATATTTGAAATGCATAATATATATTTTTAAAATATTAATTTTGGACGAATAGACCAAATTGGTCGAATTATTTCGCTTCGGTCCAATTCAGTATTAACTTTTATTAGGTGCAATTTGATCCATAATATTAAAAAATTCGATTATTTAGGTTCGCTTCAAAATAGGGCCGAACCGACCGAATGACTGCCCCTATGTATGGTGATACTAAATATGTTAAATGAATTTCAGGCTAAACGTGTTACGACCTGATTCATTTTGCTCTTAATGGTTCTCTAATAGTTGTGATCTAACACATCACGTCTCATGCTATATCACAAAAAAAAAAAAAAAAAACAACAACAACAACACTAAATTTAAAATAGTGTCCATAAATGTTACTCCTTGTGTTTCATAGGAATTACACATTTTTTTTATTTGGACTATCCACATAAATTTGAACATTACTAAAAAAGAAAATAGTGATTTGCGTGCACACTCATATAATTATACACATATTTATCCATATGTCACTACTTTATTTCAAAAATACATTTTTCTTATGAAACGTGAAATTTCCAAGATGCAAAATTCTCTTGAATGAAAGGAGTAAATATTCAAACTAGAATCTAAACATTATTATTAATTCATAAAAATTATATCAAAACAGTTCAACATAATAATAACTTATAAGAGTTCAACCATCAATACGTAAATAATAGTACTTAAAAGCTGAAAACATCAATACCAAAAAATTCAAATATCAATACAATACTTAATAATAATAACTACTCCATCTGTTTCACTATAATTTGCTCATTTTGTCATTTTTGTCTTTCTCACTATATGTTGTTCATTTATTTTTTTATTTTTCAAGAAATTACTATTAACTTCTTTATTATTATTTTTAATACTTTTTACGTTATTCTCATTACTTTTTCCACTTTTTCATCACATGTATATCAATATTTTTATACTCATTCTTAATATTAGTGCCTAAAGTTGTGAACAACTTATAAGGGGACAGATAATAATTATGTTATATATTCTTTCTATCCCACAACTACTTGCAAGGAAGAATGGACCATGGACGAAAAAATCACAAAATTTTGCCGATATTTCAGATTTTTCAACTATTATTGTTATGCATATACACTGTCACTGTTATTTATATATATATATATATATATATATATAGATATATAGATATTCACTCTCACTGATATATATATATATATATATATATATCACCATTAAAAAATCAAGATTTTTTTATTTCAGTGATAGTATATATCAATAATAATGATAGTGGTTATATATAACAGTGATATGAGTTAATGTGAACTCGGGTTTACAAGAGACATGTCCAATAAAAAATGATCAAGAAAAAAAAGAGTGGCGAATATATCTGGACAAAAAATACTTGATGGAGTAACAATTTTTGCATGGAGCAATGACGACAACGACGATGGGAGAAAAAAAAAAGGGCAGTTATGATAATAAGTGGACATGGTTGGAGAGAGGCACGACGATGCTGAAAAGGGCATCAGGTGGTGTAGGCCAAAGAGAGGACGATGACGATGGAGAGAAGAGGAAAAATTAAATTAAGAGAGAGAATTAATAATTAGTGGATGTGTACTACAAATATTTGAGGATGCATATTACATAGGTCTTTTTATTATTAGGCCCAGGCTATTTGCTCTAGCCTTTTTGTGGTAAATATACTATCGAATGAATATACTAGCTTTTTTAGAAATACATTACATTTTGTTTGGTAATTTTTTTTTTTTTTTTTTGGTATTTTTTCGAAGATAGTGTAAAAATGAAAAAAATGTTTAAATTTTTCCAAAAATTTGTAAAAAATTAGAAAAATATATCGAACATATAGTGAATTTTCGAAAAAGGCTAGTGTCAATGAACTGGCCTTATTATTAAAGTCCAAGCCCAAAAATTTAGATGACAATCGGGATCTGCCTAATAGCCCAATAACAGATGATCCAGAGTGGCCCGATTTGTGCCTCACTCTCGCTAGGGCTAAAACCAAGTTCAGATCATCCTCTCTCTCCTCGCTCCCTCTCTCTCTCTCTCTCTCTCTCGCACACTAGCGCACACACATAGGAGAAGCAATTTTCAGTTCTGTGCAGATTCATCTCACGACCACTATGGCTAGCGCAGCGTTGTACGACCCCGAACAATCTGTCGGAGACTCGGGTGCAATGGGGTACGACCCGAATTACGTACCCGATTCGGTGAAATCGTTCGCCGTTCACATGTACCGGCACATCCGGGAGAAGAACGTCTATGAGATCCACCAAATGTATGAGACGTCGTTCCAGAGCATCAGCGACAGGTTCTTCAAGGATACGCCGTGGCCCTCCGTCGACGCGGTGGCGCCCTACGTTGATAATGATCATGTCTTCTGCTTGCTCTATCGCGAGATGTGGTTTCGACATTTGTATGCCAGGCATTCGCCCACGCTCAGGCAACGAATTGATTCTTGGGATAATTATTGCAATCTCTTCCAGGTTAGGGTTTTCTTTTGGAAATTTTTAAGTGTTTTCTGGTTTGCTGCTTATGTGAGAGGAAAATTGATGTTGAGACTAAGTAATGCAGGATTTGACCTAATTAACAGCTTCCAACTCATAACGTACAAATAGCGTCTGAGATTGCCTACATATCAACATTTTTTTTAGTTTATTTGTTTATTTAGTATAAAGTTGACTATAGCAAGATTCTGTGTATGAATAGAATTGATGCTAAGTTCTAAAAAATTGTGGATGCAGGTTGTGTTGCATGGAGTGGTAAATATGCAACTGCCGAATCAGTGGCTATGGGACATGGTTGATGAATTTGTGTACCAGTTTCAGTCATTTTGCCAGTATCGTGCCAAGATGAAGAACAAGACTGAACAGGAAATTGCACTTCTCCGGCAGTTTGATAAGGTGTGTTAATAGAAAAATGGATGGTTCTAATTCGTTGTATGAGAATGTAGTTCATTTTTTGATTTTTTTTTTCTCAGTAGCAAAAATTACTCTGGCTAAAGGAAGATGGGTGATCCTAATTTTTTGTCAGAGTGATCTTATAATGATGTTAACTATATTATGTTTGGATGCTCTATAGCGAAAATTAATTCTACTTCATATATCAATATTTTTGGTGCAAATAAAATAATCTACTTTCTGCACTTGTAGCATAATTTTTAATTATAATTTTGACAATGCATTTTTTATTATTAATGATCAAATTTTGAATTTGGATTTGTTGTGGATATGACTGTAATATTCTAATCGATATTTAGTTGCTTCATGATCTTTGTTTCAAACAATAATCGTTGGAGTAGTTACACCATCACACAAGATTTCTACCCCAATATGGCTCACATGCAATTGTGTACATGGGATCCATCTCTTAGTTTGAATTTCACTAATCTATGGATTTTTGTGTTTTTTATTTGTATATTGAAACAATTTTGAAGTTTGTATAGCGAACTGGACTTTCTAGTAGATGTAAGCCTTGTTATGTAATTTTCCTTAGTTTGTTGATCTTTGTTTCCATATGGCCTTTCCTTTTCCATTATCTTGTTAATTTTTTTTTCTTGTTGTCCATATGCATTTCGCCATTTCCATACTTTCCAATTCTATTATTCTGTTAAATTTGTTTTCTCCATAATAGAATACTTGAGAGTATGTATGATAGTTTTTTGGTTTAGTGCAAATATCTACTTATTCATATCTTTGTTTCACAGGCGTGGAATGTGTATGGTGTCCTCAATTATCTACAAGCTCTTGTGGAGAAGTCTATGATCATTCAAATTTTAGAAAATGAGAAGGAAGGTCTTGAACAATTTACTGCCACAGATGGATATGATTACAATGGTGGAAGTAATGTCTTGAAAGTCTTGGGGTACTTTAGCATGATTGGCCTACTTAGAGTTCACTGTTTGTTGGGTGATTATCACACTGGGCTGAAGTGCTTGCTTCCAATTGACATAAGTCAACAAGGCGTGTACACTAGTGTAATTGGAAGCCACATTACTACCATATATCATTATGGATTTGCGAATCTTATGCTGCGAAGGTTGGTTTATACATTATTTCAGTGAACATTGTATGCAATTAGCTTTCTTCCGTTTTATCTATTACTCTTCAAATTTGAATATCAACGTTAGCTGTTTGTTTAAATCCCTCTAGTAGTATTCAATTTTGTGTCTTCATACTAAGAAGTGAAGCCACCCTGCCTTTTGAATTGAAAGAAATATGTCTTAATGTGAATATTTATGCTTGTTACAGGTATACAGAAGCAATTAGAGAATTCAATAAAATACTTGTGTACATTTTCAAGACTAAGCAGTATCACCAGAAATCTCCTCAATATGAGCAGATATTGAAAAAGAACGAGCAGATGTATGCTCTGCTTGCCATTTCTCTCTCCCTCTGTCCTCAAGTGACACTTGTTGAGGAGACCGTGAACTCTCAATTGCGAGAGAAGTACGGTGAGAAAATGTTGAGGATGCAGAGATACGATGATGAAGCATATACTCTATATGATGAGCTCTTCTCTTATGCATGCCCAAAGTTCATCACACCTTCTGCCCCAACCTATGACGAGCCTCTTGTAAATTACAACCAGGTACCAAGATAATCCATTCAGCTTCTTGACTCTCTTGAGTTGTATGCACATACCATCATTCCTTTTGTGTCCTCCTTGCCGTGTGATGTTGATTTATACTCGTCCTAATAGGGATTGTTGAATCTAATAATTTCAGGATGCATATAGACTACAGTTGAAGTTGTTTCTTTATGAAGCGAAGCAACAACAATTATTAGCTGGCACTCGGACCTTCTTAAAAGTGTACTCTACCATCTCCATCGCGAAGCTTGCCTCATATATGGAAGTGGATGAACCTACTTTGAGGTGAGATGTTACATTCGATTAACTTGCGGTGTAGTATGTCTCGTAGTCATGTGGAAGACTTTGATAATATCGTTCAATGTGAACAACTAATATTGTTTAGTGAAAACAACTAATACTAACCAACTAATATCTTTTTTTGTAAAACAACTGATGTCATTAACAATGCACTTGAGTTACATTATGCAACTGGTGCTAAAAGTATTTGCCCCTAATTAATTTTATCATATTATTTTTAAACAGGACAATCTTGATGACTTACAAACACAAGACGCATTCTGTAGATTTGGATGGAAAGGTCTCTTCAAACGCAGATGTCGATTTCTACATTGACGATGTGAGTTTTAATACTTGGTTGCCAATTGCATGCTCACTTCTTCTAGTTGCTCAGATTCTTGTCGTACTTTCTGTTTCGTATAATCTGTTATTTGGTTTCAGGATATAATTCATGTTGTGGAATCCAAACCAGCAAAGAGATATGGGGATTATTTTTTGCGCCAAATTTTTAAGGTATGACACCAAAACCAACATTTATTCCTTTTGGTTTTTTCGCTTGGCCATGCGAGTAACTTGTACAGTAACTTGTACATGAACATACCATTGCAGCTTGAAGCAAAAATTGCTGATATTGATAGAATAAAACTGGAGTGAGCATTCCCCTTCTTCAGTTTCATACACAGTAGAGATTCTGGACGAACCCCACCTGCAGAACCTCTTTGAAGTAGTCTCAACACGAGGAGAGAACAACCGGGCCAGTTTTTGTTAACTTATGTTTGGGATCTTTTTATGTTATTATGTACTTAATGTGAAATATGATTTTTCCCTTTTCATTCTGCTGAATTTCCGTTACATGCTTGACATGGCTGTAGTGATTATGATTCTTTGGAGGTGTAAGTTCATTAATCTTCTTGAAATTTACAACATGCTGATCTCGTAGACTAGCATTTAGATTGAGTTGGTGTTTTATGGACTGTGCAATTTGAGTGTGTTTATATATAGTTAAGATTATTTTTATTAAATAGTTATAATTGAATAGTTGTACTTGTATAGTATAAATAATCATAATTTTTTTGTGACTTAGCTGTTTGTAAATGCATGACTTGCGTGCTGAAATATACAAGATTTAGGCATTTTGTAAGTCTCCTGAGCACTAGTTACACGGAACAATTCAAGTTTATTTTTAAAATGTTAAATAATTTATTACTAAAAAGTTACACAAATTATTACTGAAAAATTACACTATGAAAGATATATTTCTCAGTAATAACAAGTGTAATTTTTCAGTAGTATTTTGTGTAATTTTAAAAAAAATGAACTTGAGTTGCACTGTGTAAATGATACATACAAGACTAATCCTTATTTTAGATTATACATTTTGTCTGAGTCATGAATTTTATTTTATTTTAATTCAAAATAAGTTACTCCTAATTTTTCTTACTACAAATTTTAAATAATAGTAGAATTTTAAATTCTACTTTCAATATTCAAATTTAGAATTTAATAATTGTTTGTTATTAATCTACATGAATTCCCTCACTATTTTTAGAAGTTAAGAATTCTTAAATTATGTATACACAATTAATTAGAGTTTAAATATTGAACATATTTTATAAACATAGAGCAATAATCGTAACCACCACCAAATTTTATAGCATTGTATTGATAACGCAAAAATTTTATTAAATAAAACAGAGAACCGAAGTTAAAAATATTTTTGACTTTCAACATACAAGGTTTTTTTTTTTTTTTTTTTTGTTCTTCTTCGTAGGTTAAAGTATAATTGATGTAATTATTTAAAAACACACTTAAATTATATAATACATTTACTGTACACAATATTAAAATTAAATTCCCTTTATTATACATAAAATAATTTATTAATACCTAGATTCATAAAATTTTAACGCCAATATCTGAAATAATTACAACTATAAAAGAAAAGAAGTAGGGCGGTGAATGTGATACAACAAAACTTGATGTCTACTGACTATTATAGAGATTAGAGTATTAGTGGGTATGACAAAAGTATTCCATCCGTATTTTTAGGGATACAATTTTTTAAATAAATAAAATATGTAGAATAAAAATTATGAGATAGAATTTTAAGAATTAAAATTTAAAAGAATATTTTTATTTTAAGAGAATGTAAATTTTTATAAATAAACTAAAATAAAAGGTATGTATATTTTTTGAGGATGAAAAAAAGTACCATTTAATAGAAAATATTGGAGAATTTTCAGAAAAAAAATAAAATAATAGATAATGATAAATTAAAGACGCCGACATATAAATTGTTCTACCCCACAAAATTTTATATATATAGTATTTTTTAATTTATTCTATAAAAATTTACATATTTTTAAAATAAATATTCTTTTAAGTTTTTACCCTTATTATTCTATATATTTTAATTATTATTTTTTTAAATTGTACCCAAAAAATATCATAAATATTTGGGGGGATGGATGCCAATCTAAATTGGCGTGCCAGCCAACTACATCATCTGCCCATATCCAACTTCATTTAATATTTACTAAAATCCTACCTCCCCCGCGTACAGCCGTATCACCTTGTTATTTGTGCCTATATAAGGTTAAGGTGTAGTGTCACACTGTGCAACAATACATGTCTTTACTGATGTGAATTTTTAAAGAATTATTATGATAGTTTATAGTATTTAATTATAGCTGTTCATGCAAATATTTATAATTTTTTTTTTTAAGTAATTGCAGCATATATATGTATTGTATTTTAATAAATGCAGTAAGAGTTTTGTGGATTGATTGTGGCTAGTGATTAAAATAAATAAATATTCTTTGTATTTCATGAGCAATAAGAGATATGCAATGAAATCAATAAATGTTCTGTACTCTATACATGCAAGAAGTAACTGCAAGAGATATTCACTGAGCTTTTTTCAAACTCAAATTTACGATTTTTTTAGATTTTTATCATTTATTTGATTTTTTTTTTTTTTTGACAAAGATCATTTATTTGATCTTAAGAGATCCTATCAGTAGTGTACGGATTCACACTTTAGCTGGCGTAAAAGCTTGTATTATCCCTATATTAAATGCACGATGTTAATTTTAAGGGGTGTTTGGTTTTCAAGGATAGGGTAGATTAAGTTCCTAATTCAAAGTGAATCATGTTTGGATTGCAAGATTTAGGCCCAAAATTATATTGGCTCGAGATCTTAATCCAATATAATCTCAATAAAATGATTACTTCATTTCAATTTTTGAATGAGATTATTTAATCCTAAATTTTTAGGCCTATTGGTTGGATTGTCATTGCAGGTAATATCCTTAGTGCTTTGGAATTAGGCTTATGAGATATAAAAATAAACATAATAGAAGATTTTTATTATTTTTAGAATAATTGATATTAGAATTGATTCTTGTGCACTAATGCTATGTTTTAAAATTCTACTTCAAAATTAATAGTGATATTAATTAATTTTTATAGCAAAATCAAAAGTGGCTAATATTTTGAAATATAGTGATTTAAAAAGAGTCTTAGACTTGTATGGATCAGGTGCACCGTACAGTTTAAGTGCATTTTTAAAAAAATTACACAAAGTATTGCTGAAAATTTTATTTTTAATGATGTAATATTTCTATAGTAAATAGTGTAACTTTTTAAAAATACACTTGAGATGCACGGTGCACCTCTTGCACAAGATACTTACTCAAAAAATGGGTGTTTGCAAAAAAAATTAAAAAATCCGCTCGTAGTTTTTTTAGGGGTATAATTTTAACCATTATTTATGGGTCCCACCTAAAAATCAATTCTTAGAATCCAAAAGCATGTTTTACTTATTTCTCCTAAATAAATTCTAGATAATTTAGTGATCATAAATGACATGCTTAGTTAGGGATGATGATAGATATTGAGATGGAGATGGAGGTAATCCTGTGAATAGTAAAGTGATGTTTGGTTAAGGATGATAAAGAGTTATGGTTGAATGAAACTTTATGTCAAATTAATATGATTTTGTATTATTTTATTATTGTTAATTAGTGTGATAATAATTGTTATAGTAAAAATGTATTATTTTATTATTATGATTGTGAAAGTAAGAGAGAGAATAAGTGGATAAAATAAAAAATATTACATCTGTCCCGCAGGAATTTGCACACTTTCCTTATTTGGACGTCCCACACAAATTTGCACACTACTAAAAAATGAAGCATTGATTTACGTGCACACTCACAAACATTTACACATATTTACTCATATACCACTACTTTATATATAAAACTATTTTTTCTTAAAAAATGTGTCGTCCCGTAGAGTGCAAATTCCTACGGGACTGAGGGAGTAGAAGATATAAATAGTGAGTAAAATAAAACTAGAAGAGGGAATAATTAGTGAATGAAAATGTGATGATGTGATTGAATGAAATTTTGTAAAATTAATAATATAGATGTTTAATAACTAATAGGTATGAATGAATATTTGGATGAGGATGAGATTTGTTTGTCCCTCCAAAATTAAATGGGATAGAGGATGATTAATTCCATCCGGATGGCCCAATATTAACCCAACATGCCCAAAGAAATTAAAGTTGACTTTTTAAAAAAAAAAAGGAACAATTCTATTTATTTTATAAAGTTTGGAAACCATACCTAAACATATATTGCAACTCAAATAATATTATGAGGATTAATTATTTTAACGAAAAGTTATAATATATTTTAATAAATTAAAAAAATCACTTAAATTCCCTACCTTACTCGATTAATGGTTCGAATATGGAGAGCAATAAGCGTGAAGAGCAAACCGGATGCTATTAGCAGCGCCTCGTTCATTTTGATGCATCATGATTTGAATCGGTGGGGCCTGCACACACGTCATCAGACTTTGTTAAGTTTCATATTAGCATGTATTAATTTTATATTTTATTTATTTTTATATATGACACCAACCATGTTAAAAGTACAAAATAATAAATTTATGTGAAACGTTTAAAATATATATATATATATATATATAAATTCGTGTGGTATAAGGGAGTATATTATTTCCTCTGTCTCACAGGAATTTGTACACCTTTTTTATTTGGACGTTCTACACAAATTTATACACTATTAAAAGAGGAAATATTAATTTACGTGCACACTCAAATATTTATATACATATTTATCTATATACCACTACTTTATATATAAAACATATTTTTCTTACAAAATGTGCCGTCTGATAGGGTGCAATTTCCTACTGGACGGAGGAAGTAATATATAAAAAAGAATTTAAATAAATTATTCCATAAAAATATAATTATTTATCAATTTTATATATTAAAATAAATTACTACCTCCGTTCCGGAACTACTTTCATAGTAGTTCCGGGCACGCGAACCAAGGAAAAGTAAATATGTGAGTGTAAAGTTAAATAATAAAATAAGAAAAAGTGTATTTTGTTGACTTTTGTGAGAGAAAAAAATTTTCTTTTTTGGTGTGTGAAAGAAGGGTTGAGACGTCTAAATAAGGAAAGTGTGAAAGTAGTTTTTGGACGGAGGGAGTAGCTATCAGTATAAAACCGCTCCGCAGCAAGTCAAAAACGTAGAAAGACAAAATAGGGAAGCGGTTTGCTGCGTAAATTAGAAGAAGCAACTGAGAAGAGTCGTGTAAAACTCGCTAAAATGCACGGGGGTGATGTTTCACACTCATCGTCGTCGTCGGCCACTGATCGGCGGTTGGCTGCTCTGGTTCGACACCTGGAAGGATCCTCACTCCACCACGCCAACCTATCAATCTCCGCCGCTCCAACTTCCGCCTCCCCAATTTCTGTCTTTGATCATGTTGTCCGGGGACCCGAAGATCCCATTCTCGGCGTAATTCTTGCTCCTTCTCCTTCTTCCCTCTCTTGTTCTATCTCTATGTGCCAGCTACTTCCAATTGCCGTAAAATATCACCAATGGATAGTTACTGAGTTCAGATATTCGGCGTTATAAGTCTTAATTTTATGAATTATCGAGAGAGCATCAAATATTCTAATGCTTAGCTGAGATTAAAGTGATGTCTTTTTACAGCTTAATTTTCGATCATGTTTTCGCGTGATCTTCGATCTTGCTACATTATCTAAGTAATCGGTGATCGGTAGATATAAGTTGGATTTTAAAAAATAATTGAGAAATCAATGAATTGATAACATATGCTGTCTCAACAGTCAAACTTCTTTTCGAGTTTTTGTGTTGACACTGTATTTCGTTTCTATGTTCTTTATGAATGTATAAACTCCTACTAAAAAAATGATTAAATAGGTAACTGTGGCATATAACAAAGACCCAAGCCCAGTGAAGTTGAATTTGGGAGTTGGAGCATATCGAACAGAGGTGATTTCTTTTGTGCTTTTGATCAGTTAATGTTCTATAGTGGCTATTCTTAAGCTTGATTTCTATATGTTATGTGTTGAAAACAGGAAGGAAAACCCCTTATATTGAATGTTGTGAGGAAAGCAGAGCAGATGCTAGTGAATGACAGGTATTAACAGCTTTGTCGTTATCCGTGTGTTTGAATATTAAGATTTGTTGAATTCGTATTTATGGCTTGCTAATTTGCAGATCTCGAGTGAAAGAGTATCTTCCCATTGTTGGATTGGCTGATTTCAATAAACTGAGTGCTAAGCTCATACTTGGTGCTGACAGGTAATTTGTGTTTATATGAAGGTTGATCTTGAAATTCTCGCAGTGAAGTCTTGTCTGAATGCCTACTGGTCCTAGTGTTAAAACACTAAAGAGGACATATAAAATAATTAGTTCCAGTTTCACATGTTTGATATTTTTGTTAAGCTTCAGTATCCTCTGTCTGGTCAATGCAAATATGTGTTTAGTAGTTCTCATTTTCTTGAAGATGAATACTTGGCCATGTTCTATTTTATCCCTTCCTTTTCGTAAAGCAGTAATAATCTATATTTTCTTATAAGTAATCGCACTATGCAAACTGATTCTGTTATGCATTCTGCTCTCTTTCTTTCTTTCTTTCCTTTTTTTTTTTTTTTGTCTAGCTTTCCTTGTAGTAAAGTTTGTAATTCAAAAGAATAAAATATTATGTACCCCCCACCCCCAAAAAAAGAAAACCTGTTGAGCTATATGTTTAGCAGCTGAAATCTACAATAAAAATCTCAATTGTCCACTTTGTATAGAGATAGCTTCTTTATTAGCTTTCATAGAGATACTATTGGTTGTTTATAGCATCTTTAGATGCACTTGCATTCTACGAAATTGGTTCTAAATAATTACCTTTTTGCGTGCTCGAAAATAGTCCTGCAATCCAAGACAACAGGGTCACTACAGTTCAGTGCTTGTCTGGAACAGGCTCATTGAGGGTTGGAGCTGAATTTTTGGCCAAGCATTACCATCAAGTAAGTCTAGATCTTCTTGCTGGCATCAATTTAATGTGTTTCTCCTCCTCTTGATAAAACCATGAATATCACTAACTCCTTTTGTGCTGCAGCGTACTATATACATTCCGCTACCTACATGGGGGAACCACCCAAAGGTGTTTGGTTTAGCTGGATTATCAGTTAAGACATACCGCTACTATGATCCAGCTACTCGTGGACTCAATTTTGAAGGTTAGTTTTTCCCTATTTTTATAAGTTTAAATATTTATTTCTTAGAGGGGCAACTTATTTCAATCGGAAAAATCTTTGAACAAGATATATAAAAGGCAGTAGCATTCCTGGAGAAAAAAAATTTAAACAAAAAACAGACACACTATGTTGTAAATTTCCCAACTAGAAGCTGAAAAATACGCCTGAAAATGTTTTATTACAACCTAATACCTTAAAAGGTGATATCATAAGGTGACTATTTGATGCATTCTAGGTTAGAATTTTAATTAGCTTTCACCATACTCTTCTCATCATGATTAATTGTGCATTTGTTGTTTTCACTTAGTAACTTGTATATCACTGGATCAGGTATTAGTTGAAACCCTTAGTACAACACTTTCCAGATGTACTATGCTTCATGAATCACGACCCATTGGGTTGTATACTAATGACTGTTGATGCTGGTCACGACAGGCTTATTGCAAGACCTTGGATCTGCTCCTTCAGGAGCAATTGTGCTTCTTCATGCATGTGCTCATAACCCAACTGGCGTTGATCCTACCACTCGTCAGTGGGAGCAGATTAGGCAATTGATGAGATCGAAAGCATTATTACCTTTCTTTGATAGTGCTTATCAGGTAATTAAACTACAGCTATATTGAGGTTGAGAGTAGTTCACATACTTGGACCCATAGCTTCTGATTCTATTTCTGAGTGATTACTGATCCATAGAATATCAAATGTATAATATATATGTGTGTGTTCTTGTGGTGTATTGATTGGCAAGTGAAAATGTTGTAGGGTTTTGCTAGTGGAAGCCTGGATACAGATGCACAGTCAGTTCGGATGTTTGTAAACGATGGGGGTGAGTGTCTAATCGCTCAAAGTTACGCGAAAAACATGGGGCTTTATGGGGAGCGTGTGGGCGCTCTAAGCATTGTAAGTTAGTGATGAAGGATAAGTCTCTTTTAGCTTATCTTGATCATTTTGAAGTTATCCCGAGAAATGCTCAACATTTCTGAACTTGCAGGTCTGCAGGTCTGCTGACGTGGCAAGCAGAGTCGAGAGCCAGTTGAAATTAGTTATTAGGCCGATGTATTCAAACCCTCCTATTCACGGGGCATCTATCGTAGCAACAATCCTAAAGGACAGGTATTGATTACTTATTTGAAATATGCAATGAAAACCTTGGTCCCACCTCAAACTTCTGCTGATATGAGAAAAAAGAGAATCATAGATGTAGGAATTTCCAATTATAAGTCGATAGGGTCTATGTTAAACATCCTGATCCCTGCAGAGCTATGTTTCAAGAATGGACAGTTGAGCTGAAGGCTATGGCTGATCGTATTATCAGTATGCGCCAGCAACTTTTTGATGCTATACGTAGTAGAGGTAATTAAATATTCAGAGTTCTATGTGTTTAAGTGGTTATGTGTTTATTACAATCTCTATGCTCAAATAAATATTTCGCTTTGGCAGGCACACCTGGTGATTGGAGTCACATTATCAAGCAGATTGGGATGTTCACTTTCACCGGACTAGACTCGAAGCAAGTAGCCTTTATGACAAAGGAATACCACATCTACATGACATCAGACGGGTATGCTTTTTGTTGACTCCTTGTGTAGATGTTGCATTCTCTCTCTCTCTCTCCCCACCTGAGAAAAGTGATTAAGATTAGTGAAGGATAAAGATAGAATATTGGGGTGATCTACTCGGGATTGGCTCCAAAAAGAAATTCAACTCAAACAGTGTGGTTACTCATGTAGGTTTCAAGCTTGAGCTAAAAAATACCAACTCAATAGGTCTCACAAACCTTATCGAGCCAATTTATTACCTTAATATGAATAATTGTTGACGAGTTTGCATGAGATGGGTCTCTTTTACAAATCATGTTTTAAAGAAAAGTATGACTCACATACTAAGGCGGAGAACTGTCTAGTGTAGGAGACTATCTAGGACATGACACCCTCATAGTTATTATGTATTCTTATACGGATATATAACTCAACACAGTCTTATCAAGTTTTTGAATTAAATTACAATATATTTTAGGATATCTTTATAGGTGAGTTAGTCGAGTTGAGCTTGAGGCTTGGTTTCTCAATGGCTCAACCCCTACTGAAGGCAAGATAATAGATAAACAAGTATACAAACAAAAACATTACTACAAATTATGTTCAAGGAACACATTTGTTGTTCAGTTAATTCGAAATCTTGCTCTGGTTGTCTGAAATTAAGCTTCTGCACACATGTGGCCTCTTTCTTGGCATGAAGAATTGTCTTAAATCGATGTACAAACAGATACGAGTACTCATCACGAATCATTTGTTGTGTTTGTGCAGTCGAATAAGCATGGCTGGTTTGAGTTCAAGGACAGTACCACACCTCGCAGATGCAATACATGCTGCTGTCACAAGAGGTGCCTGAGTGAGTGGCAAACTAATTTGATCCTGTCTCAACTTTTATGCCTCTCTTTTAGATAATATTGCTGTGTAAAATAAAAATGCCGTGGTAGAAAACTTCAAAGCCTTAATAAGAAGCATATATCTTTTTCTATTTCATGGTAGAAATAAAAAAAATACTACATTTATGTATGTTGGGATCTTTATTATGCCACAAACATTATATATTTCAGTAAAGAGCAAGTCTCTCTTCAAAGTTGCACACTGCATCCAATAAATGTGACCGATCGAATTGAGTATGTTTTTCAGATATGTGTAATTTATGTAAGTGTGTTTTTAAATTGTACTCCTTCTGTTCTTTAATAATTTTTACACCTTTTTTTTTTTTTAAACCGTTCTATAATAAATTTTACGCTCTATAAAATGAAAATAAAACATGCTCACAATATTCTTTTTTTTTTTTTAAGAATAACTTTTGTTCATTTATAAAAGAAGTCAATAAAATCATCTTTTTAAAGCACGTCCTTCTACTGTTTTACATATGAAGTTTAATAAGGAATAGAGACTAGTAAGTAGACATGTACAGAGTTAGCCTAATGGTGAAGTTTTGAGATTTAGGTTGACTTAGTGGTGTAGCTTTGAAATTTAGGAATATACTTATTTTTAGGTCTTATGTTCTAAGCATGTAAGATACGATTAATTTTATAGATTCAATTTATATAAAATTTTGCTCTGGATTAATGAGGTTTTTCATTAGTGAATGATAAATTATGGAATTTTTAATTAATTGTTATTGAATCGAATATCGAATATAAAATGTAAGAGTGCTTCTCCTGTGCACCCTCTTGGAAATGGAAGAAATCGCGCACGGCCACGTCGGAAGTCCGCTGCTGCCCATCGTCCGACGCCAAAATGAGAGCCCCTGCTCTCCGCCGACAGCCTCGACGCCGGCTAATCCAACCATGGAAGAAGGATTGGAAGTCGGCCATAGATGGAGCTAGGGTATAATCAAGAAAGCAGTAAGGTGTTTAAATAGGTGGAAAATTGAATAGAATATTGAGGATTTAAATAGCTAGATGATATTAGGATTGTATATCTTAGGGATGAATAAGTAAGGTTCTTCATACTTATCTTGGGAAAGCGGTGGTGGCAGGGCAGGGGAGGGGACAACATGTGTACACTTATTTGTTGTTTTTTGTTAAATAAATACTTGTTTTCTTACCCTAAGAGCAAAATATAATACCCCAAGAATAATTTATAATACTCCAATAACAACTCTAAACAAATACCCCAAGAACAACCCACAATACCCCAATAATAACTTACAATACCCCAAGATCAACTTACAATACCTCAAGAACAAGTCTAAGTACGTACCCAATAACAATTCTCAATACACGAAGAACAAATAACAATACCCGAAGAACAAATCACAATACCAAAAAACAACTCACAATTCTCCAAAGTAAATACCCCAAGAATAAATAATAATACCCGAAAACAAAATAATTAATACCCCAATTGCCAAAAAAATACATAGTGCGACGTGTATAGTGTGTTTTCAAAATTTTAAAAATAAAATCAAAATTAAAATTAATTTCCAAGTGCATACCATGCACTTGGGTGCACTGTAGTATTTGCAAAAATGTAATGTTCCATCTATTTTAAAATAAACGTCGTTCTAAAAGAATTGTATAAATTTTTGATATATATAATAACCCTTATATTTTCTCAAAAGGATTATTATATATTAATAGTTTGAGTAATTCTCCTGTGCACCAGTTACACGGTGTAACTCTAAGTTCATTTTTAAAAAGTTAAACAGTTTATAACTGAAAAGTTAAACAATTTATTACTGAAAAGTGTATCTTTCATAGTTTAACTTTTCAGTAATAGCTTTTCAGTTATAAACTGTTTAACTTTTTAAAAATGAACTTGAGTTGCACCGTGTAACTGGTGCATACGAGACTAATCCTAATAGTTAAAAGATCTTTTATATTTCTAAAATATCTATTATATTTTAGATTAAAATAACTCACCTGGCAACCAGGCTCCTCACTTGAGTGAGTGGCCTGAGTTCGATTCCCTTTGGAAACGAATTAGGAGGGAGATATAATGGTGGACTTGGAGATATTCTTGGGGTGTAAGGAGACTTGGTGAACTAACTACTAACAACTAACATTTATCGACAAAAAAAAAAAAGAAACATGTGGAAAAATAATATTTTAAAATAAAATTTAAATTAAAAAACAATTATTTTGTAAAAAAGGGAGTAGTAAACACTTATTTTATAAGTTGAAAAAGAAAATTATATTCATTTGTTATTTCATTAATTCTCTTTCTTTGAATTTATGAGAAACGTATGAAATAATAAATTATCTTTGGACTATTTATCTTGTCAGCATACAAGTCGTTTTTCAACAATTAGAAATTAGTAACCAAATTTATGTTGTCGCAAGTCTTGAGTTATAAGAAAATACTACTGCTTCTATGAAATTTATGTTAATAATTTTTTGGGCACGTAAGTTTATAAAAATTAGAATTTTATTTTAAAAAATAGATACAATAAAAGAATAAGTGAAGTATTGTGGAGTCTATTTATTTATTTATTTATAAGTGCTGTTTATTGAAAATAAAAAGTGAAGTGGACAGAAAAGTACAAATTTATTTCATAATTTTAAAATCTTCCCAACTGACTTCTTTAGATACAAATAGTTTAAAAAACGCAATAGCAGTGGCCATAAACCCGCGGTTTTGTAGAGTATATGATACATATACATACATTTGGTGAACTATAATAGATATAGGCAATATCTATTATTTTGGCCCTTTGCCACAAGAAAAAAGGAAAAAAGTGATTTGTCTTTAAAGTGACATATCATCTAACTTAGTAAATAAAGAAACATATAAACGAATCAAAATTCATTTTCCGCAAGAATGAATTGAAGCTTTGTACACAGTCCCAAATGAATTTTACATCAGGCTTTTTGTATACTTGGTAACTGGAAATCAAGATGCCTGAAATGAGAATCATATATAGATTATACAACATATGAGTATGTATATATAGATGACAGATAAAACTACAATAGATTAGCCACGAGCACCTTCCTTCTCTCCTACCTGCAGCTTTTCAACAGATAAGAAGTGGAGGGACTCGAGAAACTTGTGCTGCTGCTTGAGAATTTCGGGGTCCCCTTTCTCGGCGTCCCACATTCACTAAAATCGAGGGTTCGTCTCTCTGACTGCAAGATGTAATTTCCAAGTATGTTAATAAAAGTGTAACCTTAAATAACAGAAAATGTGTAAAACAACCACACAATTTGACATTGAGTAATTCCTCACAATAAGATAAGACACTACAACAACAAACTAAGCTTAAGTGTGTAGTGACATGGATGAATACAGCAGTTGAAGTATTTACAGTTCATTTGTATATATACTCATGGATATGAGTGTATTTTCATGTTTATGGATAGTTATACTGGGAAACTTAAACTAGTGTAAAATCATATGACCCTTTAAACCTTTAAAAAAGTACTAGTCTTCAAATTAACGGCATTTTTTTTAAATAATTGGCCAGATTAGCAGAATGTCATGAACTTTTTGATTCTTTTTGCTTGAACCTATAGACAAACGATTTATTATACCGGAACACTATAATCTATCGCAGAGATATATTCATTTAGGTAAAGAACCGACGTGATAATTCTTGTAAAAAATCCTAGATGGCCATACCATCAAAACTGAAGCAGAGATGGAATTATGATGTTTCTTTGAGCTTGGCTTGTAATTATTCTCCTTTTCTCCTTCCTGGTTTATGGCGCATTTTCCCTTCATTATTGTTTCAGGAGTTTCATTCCCCAAAACCTTTTGGGCATCAGCAAATGTGCCAGCTGTCTGCTCGCCTAATTGCTTCATTAACCCAATCGCATCAACACCTTGGTTCCCAGGGCTCAAAAAGTAACCAATGTCCTACAAAAACTCGTCCAGTGAGACCAGATGCAAAAATGAGAGAGAGAGAGAGAGAGACAACAAAGATTGTATATAGACCTCACATACCTCAATTGTTATATCTGTATCGACTCTGGGGCCTGGCACAAAATTGTTAAAAAGCCAAGGGGATCTCCAAGCTGAAGGTGATTCCATACTCATCTTAAATGGTGTCTCCACAAATCTGGAAACAAAAAATCAAGAGAGAAAGTCAGAAATGCAAGAAACCTCAGAACTTCTTTTTAAAAAAAAAATTGAAAAGAAGAGGGAAAAAAGAGAACAGGAAAGGAACAAGCAACTGCAATCTTCTTACATGCTATTGTTTTCACAAGCTAAACCTTTGCCAGAGATTTCAGCTTTATTCCCTGAAGGACTTAAGGATTGCAGAGATGTAGTTATAACCAAATTAGTCCCACCCTTCAGTCGTGGAGAACAAAGAACAGAGAAGCATGAATCTGAGGAAGACAAAATGGCCTGTTTTGATACAGCATCTAATCTATGTAAAGACTGGTTCCCAAGAGCTCTAGCACTACCAATAGCTCTATCATTCTTGATTGCAAATCGATCAGGAGAAAAGAATAAGTCATTTGGATCATGTTCAACAAGGACTCCACAAGACTCATTTGCCTGCCATTAATAAAACATTAGAATATCAGAATTCAAATAATCCACTAATGTGGAAAAACTAGGAAGGTGATTTGAGTCAGTTATTTGAACTTTTTCACGAGGTCCTACAGTAGGTACAACCACAAAAAACCTTTAACTGGATGTCTATATGTTGCCACAAAGAATAATCAAACTCTTTAGATTTGCATTAAAATATGGGGTATTCCTATAGTGCCCTTTCATGCCAGTGGAGAGAACATTGGGAATACTCACCACTTCAGTTCCATCCCTATTTACAGCCTTGGTTTTGACATCACTGGCAGTAATCTTTTCTGTCATCTTCACACACTCATTGTGATTACCATTGAGCTCTCCTGTAGACATATTGTTACCTGAAAGGGCAAAGCTTTTATTGTCATCATATTCTTCCTGTCCAGAAGAACGAATCACATTTTCCTCTTCTACGCAAGACACACTAAAATTTCTTCCATTTGGAGTTTGAGAAAACTGCAATCCTTTTTTGTCTGTGCATTCATCAAACATGACCTCTAATTGGGAAAATCCATTGGTCAGATTGGAAAACCTAGTAGAACCCTCAAGCTTCTTCTCATCTCTCTTTTCTGACAAAGGAGATACCAAATCACGGTGTCTTTTCTTCAGTATCGATGGTGTGCCAGTAAAAGTTTTGGCAGCACTCTTCAGAATAGCATCAGGACTATTGTCTCTGGATGGTGAATCCCATAGTTTAAATGGTGTCATGGAAGATATCATCAATTGGCGAATGCCAAGCGGGCTGAAATCTGGATGCATATCGCTCCCTGGTTGTATTAGATCACAACTGAAGAATGGTATTTCCAAGCTTGGAAAACGAGGAGGCTCATAAAATAAAGCTCCAGAATCCTTCTGTTCATCAGTCTTGATATCTTTGTCCACAGTATAACAATGCTGAGAATCATTGGAAGGTGCTGAGACAAAATCATTAAGTGGAACAAGTTTTGGCGATTCTTTTGTCTCATTAATGTTGCTATCTTCACAGGGTAAGCAATCTGATTCCTTGGGATATAAAAGGCCATCATGTGCACTTGGTGGAACAGACTCCTGCTCTGCATTCTCATGAGAATAACTATACTGATTTGGATCAATACCAGAAATGAATTGACCATCAGCTGCAGGAAGTTGTGTAGGAAAAGGAAGAGTTTGGGAGAATGAACTGCCCAGCATATCAGATGGTGTATAACAAGATTGTGAAGCAAAAGTCCCATCTTCAGAAATCTGAAGTCTTGAAGAGTGATGAAGCACTGAATCTGTATTCCTACCAAAGTCGCTAATAACATTTTCTGCAGGACAACATCCACCGAGGTCAGCCTCAGGATATGCCATCCTGCAGTCTGAGTTATCTATGATGTTAGGGGTATCCATACCCATGGTCATGCAAGTAGACTCTTGTGGGAAGGGAGCTTCATGGTTATTTTCTTGGCCACTAAAAGATGGTAACAGATAAAGTCCCGACGAGTCTTGCCCCAGATCAAGTGCAGACATATCAGGTACCTCATTAGGATTTAGTGGCCAATCTCTTCCTACTAATGCTCCCCAATCAAGAGAGAAATCATTTTCAGGAAACTTGTCACCAAGCTCACAAGGCACTTCTGGTATGCCAAAAACTGCTTCTTGAAATACAGGACGATAATCTTCAGAACATGGATTTGAACTTAAATCTTCAGTAGCTCTGCAGTCTCCCATCGGATGTGCATTTGTGTTTCTTCTAGATTGAGAAATTAAAGCAACCTTTGAGCCTTGACTGCACTCAGAAGTATCATCCACTTCTTCTCCACCTTTAACAACACTATTATCTTCACTACTCTGTTGTGCCCTAGAAGAAGAGGAAGCTGCTGACTGATTAGGATAAACCGGAAGAGGCAGACCTTGAAACTGTGAAAGTAGTCCTGAGGCCAAATATGTATCCAATTTCTTCTTCACGGAACTATTCCAGTGGTTTTTTATTGCGTTGTCAGTTCTGATAGCATATACAGCAATAAAAGATTCTCAAAATAAGTTATAGCCAGAAAAATATGCATATGATACACGCAACAGACTAGTCAACAAGCTAAAGCTTTGTATTATTGAATTCATGTACCTCCCGGGTAAGAATTTCGTTAACTCTGCCCATTTGTTTCCAACCATCTGATGGGCGCGGATCAAAGCTAATTCCTCCTCTTGTGTCCAGGCTTCTTTGTTTATGTTGGGATTAAGATGATTGTGCCACCTGAAAAATGAGTGCACAAATAAAGCATGCTCCTAAAACACACAAGATATGATCAGGTTAAGATGTTAAGTAAAAGGAATGGAGTTTGCACCTTCAAAGACAATGAACTAACATCTACCAATCAAAAACGCAAAACAATTAAAAAATAAAACACAAACCTTATACTTGGAAAACTTAAGAGATTCATAACATGATATTTTAAGTTCTTAATAGTGAAAAGAAAACATGAACTAGGATATCAACAGAAGATACAGGTTACCTTTCTCGACATTGTTTTCCAATTCGTCCAGGAAGATGTTGTGCAATGATAGACCACTTTTTCGGACCATATTTATCAACCAATTCAACTATTACTTCATCCTCCTAATCACCAAATAAAGGAGAATTTAAATGGTCCCTGTTTATCTTATAAAGGTAACGCAATATATATATATATATATATATATATATATATGTATATATAAAATAGATGAAAACATCAAATCCAAGACACAAAAGCAAAGTTGTCTAACCTCTTTTGACCATGGACCTTTGACAAGCTCTGGATTAAGAACTTTCTGCCATCTATGCAGGCACTGAACATCTGTTCGATCCTTGAAAAACTCCGCTAGACATAGAATATCATACCAAAAAAAGTTAAATGCTTGGTAATAAATCAACAAGATAGGCTTGAGGATTTATTATTATTTTAAATTGGACAAAGATTGGAATGTCAAAACCTAAGGTCAACGAAATTCAACATGACAATAGATAATTCAGTAAGTGGCATGGCTTACAAAGGCCAGTATTTGTTTCCCTACCTATCTTTTTCCAATTTTTTCCTTTGAAGCGTTGAACAGCCATTCTCAATATCTCATCCTGCAAGTAACAATGAATTGTCATTTTCCACATTACATGATGATAATTATTGATCCCAAGTACAAATTGAAAATAAGACTCAAAACAAGCCGCCATTGCACTTTTGAAATGGGAAAATCAGAACCTTTTACCTTAAAATCTCACACACTATTGCATACTTAATATATTGCAATAATTGCTTTCTGCTTGGTCAATTTACTAGGACAAAACAAACTAATACATACTTAAAATTTGTTCTCTCTTATAAAAAAGTTTCACAAGGTTTTAAAAAAATAATAATAATAATAAACAAATATTCTCTGTACCCTTCTACAAAGCAGACGCGAAAAACTGTGAAAAATCTGTATTGGGAATGGTGATAGATAACATGCTATGTCTAGAAATAAAAAATCCAGGATAATAGTGCAATCTTCCACTTATGTATAAGTATGGTCAAATGATATCACCATGTAATACAAATAAGTGATCAAACTAAAAAGTCAAGTCAGAGCTTCTAGCAAATATTTGCTGTTTTATTTTAAATCTGTAACATCAGCAGATCACATTGTGGAACAATGAGTATTAGGCAAGAATGAAAATGGTTGCAATTATGGAATGATATGTTCACAACTACAGAAAATTTCTATTAACCTCTTCTGCAGTCCATTGTCCCTTTGTGGAACGCCGTGTTGGACCAGTGGTCCTCCTGCATAAACAGCATAAAAGGTCAAAGAGTATAAAGCACAGCTAAATGAATTGTACACTGCAAACAGTTATGACTTTGACTTAATTAAAAGGAGGACAGTCTAATACCTACCATTAAAAGTTCTCCAAAGACCAACCAGCACATGTTAAAAATGAAGATATTATAGAGCTTCCATAGTATATATAATTAGTCAATTACAACAACATTACTAGTATTTACTTTAAAATTGCAATGCACAAACCCCTCAGACATTAGTATATTCACCTTCTCAATTTTATCATTGACATGTCATATACTCCCTCCATCCCTCTATTTACTTCCATCTTCATTCGTCCCATTATAAACTTCATACTCCATTTTTTGGCAAATTCTTTATAATTTTATGGACTCACTTTTTCATCTTTCTCCATCACCTCACTAGTACTATATCTAATATTATATGCCTTAGTATATGTGACTAAACCAAATGAGTAAATAGAAGGAAGGAGGGAGTGAGCAGAAAAGGGAAATTTTTTTAAAAAAAATACAAATAATCAGAATTCTAAGAGCTTCACAAAGAAAAAAAAGTTACCCATGTAATGGTCGAGCAGTTTGTACACCATTTATGGCTGTATCTGATGGGTTATCGTTGTCTGTCCTATCAATTCCCATATTTACTTGACAAGTGTATGAATATGGAAATCCCGAAATACTAGCAATTTTCTCCAGGATTTCTTCCCCCAAATCATTATATGCCTACCCTATTACAGGTAGGCGCCGTCCGAGTTCAGGATGTTATCAGAAACTAAGAATATGAAAACCAGACAGAAGATGAGTCAGAATATGTACATGTAAATTGTAATTGGTAGATAGCAAGCAATATCAAATGTTGGTAGTCCTAATAATTCAAGAAAAAGACACACAATCCCAGTTTTTTTCTGCATTAACCAGCTGATGGATGCATTTAATTGCAACAAATGTACTTTTTTCTATTACAAAACAGTAAATCTGAAAAAAAAAAAATATATATATATATATAATTGTCAGATTCTGTAGTTTGAAAGTTGAACCTTGAACCATACACAAAGAAAATTTCACGAAGAGAAAAACGCACACATAATTTCAAATAACATCAGCTAACTAGGTTAGTGTTCATGAAGAATTACAATTCCAAAGACCAAGAATAAAAATCTCCAAGCATCATCATACCACATCACAAGTACAACTGCACCTCATTTCATTATTTTTTGCTTGCCCAGTGGAAACAGCACTGTCATTGACAATAAGAAACTTCCTTTTGAACCAACACATTTAAGGGGGGGAAATACCTACAGTGGCCATCATGTTGCCTAGTAAAGTTCTTCAAAAAACGGAACCAGATAGTTTCAGAAATTCATTCCAAAAACAACTGAAGTGGTTTCTTTACCATAAAGTAAAAACCCGCTCAGCTTTAGGATCCACTACCAGTCCGACAAATTATAATAAACAAATTCCTGATTAATTAGCAAGATTCTTTAATCTGTTCCTCTCAAAATATTTTATTAAGAGATCACCCTTCCCAAAAGTAAAATTGAAAGGCCAAGATTCTAAATCCAAGATAAACAACAATGACTGAATATCGTAATTAAAAAAACCAAACGTAAGAAAAGATAGATGTAGCAAAGACCAAAAAGCAAAAAAAAAAAAAAAAAAAAAAAAAAGAACCCCAAAATTTTCAAATTTAAAGTGTCCCCAGAACTAGGTTCCAAATTCAGTCGCTTACCAACGACGCAATCACATTCGCCAAAAGAAAGAACTCCAACAATTCAAATTAAAAGTGCCTCTACAACTAGGGTTCCAAATTCATTCGCTTTCCATTACGAACTAACCAAAAAGAAAAAACTAAGAATTTCGTCTTCATGCTTCAATGGGAGATACAGAACGCAGAGAAATATTATCAGAAACTCACCGAATCGGCCTTGAAGAACTTCAATCGAAAGAACACCCCAAATCCCAACCGATCACTTCAGCGGTCAATTACAGATCCAAAACCAAATTCACACACGTCCGCCAAGCAATAAAATTAATAAAATAAAGCTGATCCGCTGATGCTCGGTGGAGTTTGGAGAGAGAAAGTAGCAATCGCACAGATCCTTCTTAGAGAGAAGCAGTGTGTGAACTGCGTGTTGTAGTGAGAATATAAAAACGGTCCTGAAAATTCAAAATTGAGAGTGCGGAGACTTCAATCCCTCAAGGTAAATATCGAACAACTTTTCTGATAGGAACGTATGAGATCTCACCACGTTTTATCGTCTAACCCAATACTTGGCGTCTTTTTTAAATGTTTAAGGCCAAACGGTATTAATTTTCTCTCTAGCTTTTGGAAAAAAAAATCCTTTGGCTTAAGAATAAAGAGAAATTTATTAAATGCTTTTTGCCGAAAATAAAACTTATTCCCTCTCCAGAAAAATAATTTAAAAAAAAAATGACACCAATTATAAATTTTTCTGCCCAAAAAAGAATTTAGGATATTTATATATTGATTAAAAAAGTGAACATTTCTTTTACATAACCAATCATAATTAATGTCATTTTTTGAATTATTTTATAATTTTACAATAAAAAATTGAATAGATTTTATATGAAAATAATTTATGATAGGGTTATTATCAAGAACTTGTTTTATAATATCAAATACTACCTCAGTCCCACGAAAGTTTGCATATTTTCCTTTTTAGTTTGTCCCACAAAAGTTTGCACACTACCAAAATAGAATTATCTCTTTAAATCTTTACATCACAATCTCCACTATACACATTCTACTTATTACATTTTTTCTTAAAAATCGTACCCCAAAAGTACCGCAACTTTTGGGGGACGGAGGTAGTATTTAATTAAGAATATAAAAAAATCACTAGGAGTATAAAAATGACAAAAATTTATTTGAAACGTTTTACGGTGTGAAACATACCATATATATAAAAAATTCGTTGATCCATTGCCGGGTTGGGTCGAATTTGGATAATTTTCTGAAATTCCCGCGCAAGCACGATTTCCGGGATTTTCGCTCTCAGATTACTTTTTAGGCAAATACATGTTACTTTAAGGCAAAATGTGTATTACAATTAGACCACATGTTATTTTTTACATATATATCACTTATTTTTGTAGAAATAATATTTTTTCCATACAATGTAAGAGCAAAATGTGTGTTATTATAAGAAAACATATTATCTTTTCATTTATAAGAAAACACATTATCTTTTCATAAGTATATATTTATTTGTATATAAATAATTATTTTATTTTATAATAACACTAAAATAGTAAAAGGTATGTTATTACATGAATCAATATATCTAACTTTAAAGGATGATGATTAAATTAAAAAAAACATATTCGTTCTTAAGAAAAATATATTTTATCCTACAATAATACATGTTTGTCCATATAGTAACACAAATTTGGGAGCAAATATGTGTTACAATCTTATAAAATGTTGTTATTTTGCATATATTCATTTATTTTTATAGAATAAATAGTTTTTAACATAATATAAGAGAAAAATTATTAATATAAGAAAACATATTTTTTTTTATAAATATTTATTTATTTGTATAGATTTTTTTTTATATATAATAACACATATAAGATAGTAAAAGAGTGTGTTAATATATGAATCAATATACCTAAATTTAAATGAATGTTGATTAAATTAAAAAAATACATATTTATTCTTATAAAAGTACATTTTCTCTTACAGTAGCACGTATTTGCCCATATTGTAACACGCATTTTACATATTGTAACACAAACGTGGGAGCAAATGTGTGTTACTATTAGAGCAAATATGTGTTACAATCTTATGAAATGTTGTTCTTTTTATATATATTCATTTATTTTATATAATAAATAATTCTTCATATAATACAAGAGCAAAATGTGTGTTACTAAATATATTCTTTTCTCATATATATTTATGAAAAAAATAAATATTTATGAAAAATAATATTTTTTATAGTAAAACACATTTCTTATTAGATTGTATGAAAAAAATATTATTTCTACAAAAATGAATTAACAACATTTAATCTAATTGTAACACACATTTTGTCTATTAGCAACATGCATTTGCCCAAATTGTAACATACATGGGAGCGAAAAAATATGAAATTATAGTTGCAAAAATTTTGAAAACAAAAAAGACCAAATCTGACCCGACCTGGTTAAGGACCCGCGAATTTTTAATATGGTATGTTTCACATGAGTGTGCCTCTAAAAACAATTAGCAATAATTAAAATATAATACCACTGGCCTGATTTTTTATATTCCTTATAAAAAAATTTATATTCTTGATAAAATATTTGATACTTTAAAATAGTTTAATTATAAGTTTATTATGAACAATTTTTACACAAAACTTTGCCAAAAAAATTTATGCTTGTATACAAAAAAAAATTACAATCTTTAAATAAATTTATAAATATGATTAGAAGAAAAAAAAAACACTTTATTACTTTTGGTATCAATGAATGATGAGTACTTTGAGTATTTTATTTTTATAAGGTGTAGAATTTAATATGAGGCGTCATGTAAATACATTAAAATTGTGTCGAATTAAAAAAAAAATGATATGCGGAAGTTTACGTGTTAAAATATCAATTTTTTATTAAGAATTTAAATAAATTTGATTTTTAAAATAAATAGATAAATAGTTGATAATAAATTGGACCTTTAAAATTTAATAAATTAAATTGAGTTTATAAAATTTAATAAATTGAACTGAACCTCTAAAGTCCAATAAAAATTAATCGGATTTTTTTAAAATCCAATAAATTTAAGTGGCTTCTAAAACCCAGCATTAAATTATTGAAGTCCAATAAATCTTTTCAAATAATTACTAGTTTTTTTTAGTTAATTGAATTCGGTCTTGATTTTCACAACAAATCAAAACTTTTGAATAAAGCATCTTTCGGTTCCTACAATTTGGCCCAAAATCTAAAAGTCTCATTCTAATCATTTAACAATCAGATATCAACCAGTCAAGTTCAAGAATGCAAGTAGTTTTCATCACGGTCTTCATCGAATCAAAATTGATCTTCATTAAATTCAACAGTATTCTTCATTAAGTTCAAAGAATTTAATCTGCAAGTCCCTAAATATAACATTTAATCTGAAATAAGACATGTGATCCTCAAATTAATTTTATAAGTTTGTAAATTTAAAATGAGATCAAAATAAAAATTACTTGAAAAGTCTGCAAGATTCTAAATAAAATAAGGTTCAAGAGAAGAATCAGAGAAACAAATTTAAGATTGTAAAATTCAAAATTTTTGATAGATTTGAAATAAATTCAATTATATATATATATATATTTGCATTATTATATGACTTTTACAAAATTTGTTTGTTACATTCTAAAAAAAGAAACGTGTACAATTTATAGGGGAGAGGGGAGTATTAACATGTTTTATTTGTTAATTTTTCTAAAAGTATATTAATTCACTTTATACAATAGCTCTATTTTTATCATTCAATTATTCAAAATATTATTGATTTTATATTTACGAATAATTACTTAATTAAATAATTTTATAATACACAGCAAAAAAAAAAATTTAACTTTGCACCCAGCGCCCAATTTATTGAACATATTTATTGGGAGTCTGAGATTTATGATGACGGTTACTCTAAACTGCAAAATCTTCCCCTAATGCGAAAAATAATTGTTTTTAAATATAATTCCGGTAAATTATATAAAAAATCCTAAAATGACCATTTTAACATCAAGATGCACTGTGCTAAAAAAACATCAAGATACATTGAAGGAGCAATAGTTATATTTAAGAAATAAATTATCTGCAATATATAGATTCATTTTCCTAAGAGAGAAAAAGTGATTAAAATTATTATGTAAGAAATAATAATATAGTAATTCAGGTAGCAGTAATTTACTATTTAGTATTGATGTATGATCCTTTATCCTTGTTATGTTATGTGTTCTAGTAATTTGTTCAAAAAATAATAAAAATCTTAAAATTTAGATGAGTTTATTCAGAATTAATTAAATGTTAAAGGAAATAACCAACTTAGGAAAAATACGAGGAATAACTAACTAAACTTCTGAAATATTTAAAAGATAAATTGAGATGAAAGTAAGTGAAAATAGTTAAAAGAACAAATAACTAGTAACAAAATTTGCAATATAAAAGATACTTAAAGAAAGAATGGGAGTATATATATACTATCTCCATCCCATAAAAGTTTACATACTTTTTTTTAGTTTGTTCTATAAAAGTTTGCATATTTTCAAAATAGAAATATTCTTTAAAGACAAAAACTATATAGAATATTCTACAGTGTAGAACTATACATTTAAAAAACTCGCGGGTCTATTACCGGGTCGGGTCGGATCTGAGTAATTTTTTGCAACATTCGCGCAACTACAAATTTCATATTTTATAATTATACAACTTGGGCAAATGTGTGTTACTTTAAAGCAAAATGTGTGTTACATATTCATTTATTTTTTACAAATAAATATTTTTTTCATACAATATAAGAGTAAAATATTTGTTATTATAAGAAAAAATATTAATTATATATATATATATATATATATATATATATGTATAAAAATAATTATTTTTTTATAGTAATACATATAAAATAGTAAAAAATGTGTTACTACATGAATCAATATATCTAGCTTTTAAAGGATAATGACTAAATTGAAAAACACATATTTGTTCTTAACAAAAATATATATTTTACCTTACAGTAACATATATTTGCTCATATAGAAACATAAATTAGGAGCAAATATGTGTTACAGTTAGAGCAAATGTGTATCATCATCTTATGAAATATTGTTATTTTACATATATTCATTTATTTTTATAGATTAAATAATTTTTTACATAATATAAGAGCAAAATATATGTTACTATAAGATCAAATATTAATTTTTCACAAATATTTATTTATTCTTATAAAAATAATTATTTTCCATATGGTAACACATAAATAATAAAAAGTGTATTACAATATGAATCACTATATCTAAATTTAAAAGGATGATGATTAAATAAAAAAACACATTTATTCTTATTGTAACACAAATTTTATCCTTACTCTAACACGCATTTGCTCATATAATAATACAAATTGGGGGAGCAAATATGTGTTACTAAATGTCTGTTACTGCATATACAATTCGGTTCTTTCATGAACCCAATAAATTATGGGTAAGAATTATACAGTCTCGATTTGATGATTAAGAAGTTTTCAGAATGGGGAGGAAAGTAAACTCAAGTATTGAGCAAGGTTGTAGAAGTCGGAAAACGCCTAGAATCCCCGATTTTGCAGAAATCGGGTCGGCATGTGGCCGCCTAGCCCGATTTCTGCATCACTGGTATTGAGAGAGTGAGGAAGATGTGGTTATTTAATTCATTTTCATGATGGTGGAGAGATGTGTGAGATCTATTTAGAAAAAGGGAAGAGGTGGATGAGGGAGGAGTTGGTGAGAGTTATGGGAGACAGATCAAAAATATTGTTCTGTACATATTGGTGGATTGGAGAGAGATTTTTAGGTTTAAATATAGTAGGTTGCATAGAACCTATGAGAACAAGGAGGAATTAGCGAGTGAGATGAGTTACTAGGTCGAAAGGATGGGCTTAGGAGTTCAAATGGAGAAGAGAGCTTAATGAGAGGAATAAATAGCGATTTGATGAGTTCTTACTTTGTCTTAATATGTTTATGCTACAGCAGAAAATGGTCGATGGATGACGTTGGGTGCATTTCAATGATGGCATGTTCTCAATTAAATTGGAATATCAAAAGATTATAGAAAGAAGGAGA